>WBMZ01013978.1:0-88733 GCA_013400975.1 Atrichornis clamosus
CAGCCTTCAGGTTTCATATCATCAGCTGAACATTGTTCTAAAATTGGGTTTTTTCTCATTTATCTTTCTTAAATTTTATAAAAATATATATATATATTTGATTTTGGTTCAGTTTCAGGCTGAATTGGAATATCTTTTAAATTTCCGGTGAATTAGAAACTTCCTGGATCATGCAGTTCTTCAGGAAAATTGATTTTTTCATCACAAATTTCACAGATTGAGAAATTGACAAGAATATTAATGTTAAAGAATCTCCAGGTTTAAAAATCCTGGAACAGAGACATTAAGAAGGCAGAAAGAACTCCCTCCACCCCCTGCTTTGCACTCAGTGGAAGTCTGTCAAAACCTAGGCATGTCAAATTAAATTAAATGTTTCAGATTGAACAAATGGACATTTCTTTTTTACACTGTTTAATTGAAACATTCAGAAAGTTTTACTCCTTCAACACAATGGAATTTACTAGTATTTCATTTTTTGGTATTTTTGGTCATCATCTGACATGAGTCTTGATTCTGATATTTCAGAATGATACATTTGGTAATGAGTTACTATTCTGAATTCTGAGGAAATAACGATTAAAATTCATTGTTAGTATTTGGAGATATCAATAATAATATGTAGCTAATGCAAAATTATTAAAATGGCAGCTCATACATGATAAACTAAATACCTTGAAACCTTTATCTACAAATTCAATGATAACTTAGGGGGACAAAAAGAAATCCACAACAATTATTCATGACTAAGATACTTGCTGTGAGAGGAAAAGAACCTAAGTAGAAATGGCAATGTCTATATAACACATATCAGATAAGAGATCTTGCTGAGGCTTGGCACTAACGCTTGAAAAATGAATTATCTGTAAAATGCAGTGCTAGTGGAAACATCCTATTTGTCTAATTACATTTGCAGCAAAATGCTAAGTGTAGGAAAACAGCACGAGGTGGAGTTATTTAATCTTATTTGAGTAAAGATTATTGCCTATTTTTCCTTTTATAAGGGATCTGATTTGCATGTGTACATATTAATTAGCACATTAACTTCAAATTGGTTATGAAAAAGGAAACAGTGCTGTTATATTTAGTGTTGTGTACCATTCAGCTATATACAGAGAACTTTTAAAATATGTATGCAATGAGCAAAATGATATAAACTCCTTGAGTTATTTCCATCACTCCCAACATATAGATTTTTATTTTTACCAACACAATTAATATTGAAGTTCTCACATCACTTTTAGTGCTTGTGCAGATTTTATGCTCAAATTCTACTTAGTTACTTGCAGTTATGCTGACTTTTTATTAACGTATGGCAGGGATTTCAGTAGGTGATTTGGGGTTAAGACTTGGAAATGTGTTAAGGCTGGAAGTGAACTACATTAAATTTATAAATATGTTTATAATCTTATAATGTTAGCCATGACTACAAATATCAATGACAGAGCTAAATTTTTTTGTAAATACCAAAACATCACTTTTAGAGAAACCTCATCTTGCTAAACATCATCTATCTCTTATAACTGTGTATTTAAAGGGCCATATATTTAAAAGAGATCTTAATGACCAGCAGACTGATACATTCACTGATCCCCTCATATACAGGTATTTTCATGGATTTAGCTTTTAGGAAGTATTATTTTTTCTATCTACAGTTGGTTTTTTTTTTTTTTTTTAAATGTGATCTCAATCCATACTAACTTAATGTTAAAAGTTGTGGATGAACCAGGAGAGACAGGATTTCAGAGCCTCAGAGCACATTCTCCATGCCAGAAGGTATCCATTTTACCTTAATTTTGGGAAGATTTGTTGTCATGTTAGAAGTTAGAATATGTCCAAACCCTATAAAGAAGGAAGTCTGACTAAAGCTGCTCACAGCTATTGTGTTCTTCATGTTTCCATTCACTACCTTCTTGATCACCCTGGCAGTGAAGAGGTATTCCACCAAGATTTTCCTGGACTGTTTTTACCACACTTTATACCCCAACTTTGCCCTTTCTTACCCACTTCTGTCAACAAAATCAGCTTTACCTCATCCCTTCATGCTTAGGGCAGTAAAAGTGTCTTTACCTGTCTCTCTAAGAAACCTTGAGCTAATGGTGGTCTTCAGAAACACTTGTGCAAATGGAAGATGTGCACATTGAAGCACTTGTATTCATGAGAGCAGTTAAGTTTTTGCTTGTGAAACAAATTTAACCACTAGGAAGTACCTTTGTGCAGAATGCTAAAACAGTTGACTGCTAATTCAGACCTCAGCATCATTTAGGCTGATTTCCTCATAATAAAAATTCTTTTATTCGCAGTTCTTTTAATAAGACTGCTGTGGTACTGGCAATAATATTATTTCTAAGTAAGAGAGGCAATATTTGAAGGAATTATCTAGAAAAGCAAGTTGATACTGTTTTGTGAAGGCAAAGATGTGCTTATCAAAGTACCTGCAGGCCTCAATCCCTGTATCTTTGGGCTTATCAGGCTTTTTTATGTACAAGTATATCTGCAACATCTTTAATTTCAGCCTGTAATCTATTTACTGAGAAAAAGTACTGCTAGAGAACTGTTTGCTTTGAAAATTTTACGCTGTGAAAATGGCAATGAGAAAGTCTGTTTTCAATAATTTACATACCAACACATTCTGATTTCAAATGAAAAAAAAAGCTTGCTAGATTTCCATATGCCGACAAGCAATCCTAAATATATACCACTAATCCTAAATATTATACCACTAATCATCCCCTGGTATAAAGGTCTGCACAGAGGATTTTTAAATCCTAGTTTTAAGGCTAGGATTGCTATGCCAGACTTCATCTATATGTTTGCTACATATATATATTCACAGACTAGTCTTTGGCCAATGGAAGTACTTGCAGATCCGTACAACTCTTTTAGCAAGGGGTGAAGCACCCTTCGGAAATGCCTTGGCCTTGCTACTGACCTTTGGAATAGTTTAGCTCATTGTCTTAGACTTAGTGCTGAACCTTAAGTAGATGAAGTTAAGGGAAATTTCACTCAGATCATTTATGTGCTTTCAGCTCTTCATGTGAATATAAAGAACGTCTTCCTGATGAAACAGAAGGTACCAGTTTTGAACAGGCAGCTTGCAGAGAAGAGTTCCTTAAAGGGAAAAAGTTTAATTCATTATCCAGGCTTATTCAAACTGAGGCCTCACTGCACAGATAGCCTCTTGCTGTTCTCTCTTAGGTAGTGTTTTATCCATGAGAGTAAGGCTAGATACACCAAAAAAAAAAAAAAAAAAATCAAGCTTTCTCTAAATTGCCAAATGTTGTTATATAAAATCTTGGGCCATATTGGACAAAATATTAGTAAAAAAACTTGAGATTTGTGAGTGCTAAAGAGGAAGTTCTATAAAACACATGATTGATTTAGTTGCTATGTATGGATAACTGGCTAAGTCTTATTATGTCAGTTCAAGAAAAATGTGTGTAATCTAGAACATCTGACAAAGCACACCAACAAATTTTATTTGTCCAAAGACCACATTAATGCTTCACAGATTTTAAGGGATAATAGTTGGGGTTTTTTTTCCTAAAAATGATATTTTTTCCTCTGTTTCCTACAGTTCTCAATAATCAAACATATCTTTGTTTCAGAATGAAGTCTCTATTATTACTGATGCTGTGTTCCTCAGGTGATATTTTTTAATTCAATAATTCAATTTCAATATTTAATGAAACATTTGTGCATGTCTTTGGTGAGAAGTGTTGAGTAAGCCAGTCAAACACATCTCTTTGCCATGGGTTAGGTCAGGACAGACTTAAGCACATGCATTAATTACTGTGCAATTACAGGATCCAGGATTTTTGAGTATTCGTTTTCTCTGTGACATGGTAGTTATTAATATGTGGAGCAATGCATAGCTGCAGAAACATGCTTACTTCTAATTCCCCTTTTCTTCTTTACTGCAGTGGTGGTTGTTGGAATCCAGGAGAGGCAGGATGCTGTATTTGTCAGTTATGGCCATGTCAGCTTGGTCCCGGGTGTCTCTGGAGGTCCTCCATGGTCAGGTGTCCCCGAAGATAGGATCATGTCACCACTGTTGTGGGCAAAGGTGGATGTGGTGTATGAAGTGGACAGTATCTTTCACATAGTTTGATTTTTACTGGTTGGCACATGACCCTGAAGCATCGCCCATTGATTGGTGTAATGAATCAATTGTCAAATACTCCTGTATCATTTTATTTCTTGTATCTCTGCCATTTATGTGCTTGGGTTTGGGGTATTTTTGGATTTTTTTCTTAAGCTTTTTTTTTTTAGGTTCAAGGGGTTTTTGATTTTGTTATCCTTTTGTTTGTTTGGGGTTTAGTTTGTTCACTGGTTTTAAATAATGGCTAACTGTCCTTAACAATAGTTACCTCCCTAAAATCACAACCTTCTGAAAGTCAAACTGCAAATCTCTAGAACAAGCCTAATGACTGGTGTGGTGCCAGCCCAACAGGTCAAGACACCTTTCAAAACTTAACTAGCTATTTTCACATAAGCTAACCAATAACACAGAAGTTTAAACAGAGATGGGAGAAATAGAGATGGACAGAATTATTAAGGTTGGAAAAGGCCTCCAAGATCATTAGGATGAAAGCATTTCTCAGGTTGAGGATTTGGATACAGGTCTATGTTCTAGGATTCAGCTCCCTGCTCTATCCTACATTCCCCAGGATAAACTTGGCCAAATCACTTACTCTTCTCATGGTTTTTTCCATGACTTCTAAATATGCTGCTAAGAAACATTCATTTCTCCAAAGCTTTCTATGTATCTTCAGATTATTCTATAACACTGTGTGGCATAATAAATTTCTGGGAGCAGAATTAATTAATACAGAATTGCACATAGCAGGACATGCCATTCATGGAGCCATGCTGACTGTGTCTGATCCCCTGGTTGTTCTGAATGTGTCACATGATGGCAATGAAGATGACATGCTTCATGACCTTCCCCGGTACTGAAGTCAGGCTGACAGGGATATAGTTCCCCACATCCTCCTTCCAACTCATCTTGTAGATAGACTTGCCACTTTCCAGTCGCTTGTGACCTCCATGGTTAGTCAGAGCTGCTGGTAAATGATGGAAAGTGCCTCAGTGAATATTTATGTCAGCCCCTTCACCCCTCACCCTCAGCGCTTGAGTGGATCCCATCCAGTCCCAGAGACCTGTCTAAATGGCATAGGTCACTGACCATTTCCCCTTGGATTATGTGGGCTTTATTTTACTCCCTGTCCCTGTCTTCCAGCTAAGGGGGCTGGGTACCTGGAGAACAACTGGTCATACTTTTAAAGACCGAGACAAAGAAAGCATTTATTATCTCAGTCTCCTCATATTTTGTCATTACATTTCCCTCTGCATCTAATAAAGGATGGAGGTTCTCCTTCGCTCTCCTTTTGCTGCTAATGTATTTTTAGAAATGTTTTTTGTAGTCTTTTCTGACAGTAGCCAGATTAAATTTTAGCTGGGCTTTGGCCTTTCTGATTTTTTTTTCCTGCATAACCATACAACATCCTTCTATTCTTCCTGAGTCGCCTGCCCCCTCTTCCTTTAAGATCAGGCACTAATAACTCTTCAAACAAATGAAATGAAGTCTCACCTGCAGAGGGAGAAACAGATTACTAGAGGATGTTATTTCAGAATAGGGTGTATATCCACACTAACAATAGCACTTTAGATGTGGAGCCTTGGTTCAGGATGAGAAAAAATAACCCATTGGATTTGTACTTTTCTGCAAGAAGTTCTGTAAAAAGTCATATCGTAAAACATGCTATAAATAATCTACCCCTGTTATCAATCAGCTTTCAGCATGACAAGTATGCTGACAGTCTTTGCTCCACTGGCTCAATCAATGGCACATTGAGAATACACTTCTTGTTTGTGGGATCCAAGCCTGCATTCCATCATTTCAGCAGTTCGTATTGTCCTTGTTATGATGGTCTGATGATTTAATGATGTAGTGCACTAAGGGGAAAAGATGACTTTTAGTTGATAAAAACCTACAGAGACCTATTTCCATCTGGGAAACCATGCAAACTATTTGTAGATTTGCCTTCCTGTTTCGTAAGAAAAGTATTTATTGTTTTTCTTATTTGAAACTTGCTGTTAAAAAGGACTGGGAGCTGCTGGTGGAGAATGATAATATTCAATACTGTCAATCACAGTCGAGGCCCAAATTTCTGAAATTACATTTGCATGCCAGAGCTTGCTCCCTGCCTTATCCTTCAATTCCTCTCTTCCTGTTCTCATGTTTTTTCAAGTCCATATTTTTTCCATAAAATCCTATTTCACCTCATTTGGTACATAAACTTTACAACTTCAAGGAAGACCTTAATATTTTTTGAATTTCAGCAGGGTCAGTTGGAAAGATGGTGACTTTGGAGACTGCTTCTTGCTTTCATTATACCTGTGGATATTTCACATATATTCTTTGTTATGCCTGTGCCACTTTCTCATTTGCTTACTTCTCAGAGTGTCCCTGAATTAAGATAAAATAAATAAAGGTAGGTGTTTCTACAGTGAATGATATTAGAATAGATATTAGGAAGAAATTCTTCACTTTGAGGGTGGTAAAGTACTGGAATCCATTGCCCAGAGAAGCTGTGGATGCCCCATCCCCGGAAGTGCTCAAGGCCAGGCTGAATGGGGCTCTGAGCAACCTGGTCCAGTGGAAAGTGTCCCTGCCCGTGGCAGGGGGATTGGAACCAGATGATCCTTAAAGTCCCTTACAACCCAAACCATTCTACCATTATAGGATTCTATTACATTCTTTTATTGTGAGAATGCAGTCTTTGTTTGCATCGTGTCTTGTACCATTACAGATGGGGCTTCCATATACCATGATTAATAAGAAATTGTGGATATGCAATGTCGATGTGAAAAACAAGAAAGTGATTACTTATCTCTGCTGCTTCAGAATTTATTCCATTGTTTCCTGTAATACATTCTCCAGCAATAGGGAGAAAGAATCAAAAGAGCTTGATTTATTTAGAGGTCCTGAAACCCACTCTATGCATATAGATTCTTGCAGTAGTCCATGCCTGCTAAAATTATTCCAGATAGACAGCTGTTTCTAACAGTTATCAGAAAGGATGAGAAAGAGCTCTAGGTATGACATCTGTCTGGCTGTGTTTTACCATGATAAAAATAGATTTTATCTGGGTTATAAACTCGTTAACATAAGATCTAACGTGACCTTGGCAATAGCCTTGTGACCTCCACTGATACGTGCTTTCTCTGTCTTGTAAAATAAAAGATATAGCCACTTACCAGCAACCTCCTACAAACACAGCCATACTTAAGCCAAAACTGGCCTTGTGTGACCATAAACACACAAACTAGCAAACAACCTCCAGAATAAAAGATGATTGAATCCCTTCTTTGTTTCTGAGACAAAGATTTATTAGTCTTAATATAATGTTCAAAAACAATATCATCCCCGATGTATAGAAGCAAAAATCCTGTATTTTCAAATGGTGAAAAAAGTTGTTTTTCCTTTTAGAGTTCATGGGGAAATTTTAAATTTTCCTTTCAGTTCAATATAATTTAAACACTACTTTTTAGACCTTCTCTACAGACTGACTAAGATCTTCCAGAGCTGACAGCTGGTCTGTCTCAGGCATAATACATGTACAACTGTGAATACTGCCATGTTCAAGCCAGAAAAATACCCCAGGTAAGATACCACTGCAGGTGACAGTGCAAATGTCCCGTGCAACTGGACAAGACTGCTCCAGTTGCAAATATCTGGTCAAATGCAGCTCCACCACACAACTATTTCTTTTCTTTCCTCCCACTTGTCACAGGTTAGTCTGCAGATATTGATGGAGAATATGAAAAATTTTGGGTTCATGAAATTATTGGGTAACAAACATGGGGGAAAAATTAATTTTAAAAAATTATTTTCAATTTCATTATTCAAAACCTTAAGCTAACTTTACATTTGTTGTTATTATCCAAGTGAATTTCCAGAGGTTTATGATGATGGATTTGCATTTTAATGTCCCAGTCAATTTGTCCTAAGACAGAGGCATCTTGCTGGAGCCCGTTTCTGTGATGAGCAATTGTCCTTGTTGACTAATGGGATAGTGGGTGGAGGGAGTGGGATGCAGCCCTGCAAAACCATGAACACATTTACAGGGCAGCTATTGATAATGAAACCTTTACTGCCAGCTTCTGGTTTTGCGTACCTCTTCCTTATAGATTGTTGCAGCCAACAAAGCTGTGATTATATTCAACAGAAATGTTAAACATCAAACTTGAGAGAGGTTAACGGAGCAGAAAATAAATAGGAAATAATTTTGTGAAGCTTATGAGGGTGAGGATTTTCTGTCTTTTTCCACTCTTATCATCTTTCTTTTCTCTGCCTCCCACCCCTCCTCTCACTCCCTGTTGGTAATAAGGTACAGAGTTACCTTTGTTTAATCAACAGTCTGATGTGGTAACTCTCACCAGGCTGATTCTTCACATCTCAGACTGTCTGGAGCCTACTTCCATCAAGCAGTGTCTTTGTACTTAACACCTTAATGATCCTGAGGCGAGAGAGAAATAGCAGTTCCTTGAAAGGAGAATAATTACACCCAGACACACAAATGCATTTGGTGCCAGATTTTGTTACCTCAAATAAGCAAAATTAAAACAAATGTCTTCTCTTCTACACTTACAGCACTTGTCTCTCTCCAGGAGGTTTAGGACAAATGGATTAGGAGACACTAATGACCTAATCCTCTGTCCTTTACATTCAAGATAATTTTGCCATTGAATTCAATGCGAAAAAAATCAGACAAAATGGAAAAATCTCTTGAAGGAAATTATTCTCTTTGTTCGACATTGCTGATATTTTACCATTGCTGATATTTTACCAATCAGCAGTTGCAGAGTGAGATATTTAGAAGATGGTGGGTCATCAAATGGTTATGTACCAATATTTAATCTCAGTTTACTTACTGTCTGACAATTTTGAAAGTGACTGGTGATTTCAGTGATCCAGCTCAGTCATTTCCCATGGGCATGAGTTACTTTTCAGAAAGTGCTTAAATGTTTATGCATTTGTGGTGTGTGCCCAGAAAGTAACCCCAGTCACTAGTCATAAAATTTTGTCATTCCTTGTAAACTGAATCAGTATTTCTTAGGCCATGACAGAGGCCAGAGATTCATCCACCCTAATTGTAGTTACGAAAGTTTTCGAACATAAAAGTTTTCTCAGACGTGCCTTTGAAGATGATAAAATACAGAGCTTGTGCATAAGCCACTTCTCAAATTTGTGCTAACTAAGCAGTTTAGTTCAAGACTATGTTCTGAAGACATGGAGTTTAAACTTCCTCTGTTAAGGACATATAAGAACTTCCTCCGTTAAGAAAAGGCAATCCTGCCTGTTCTCACTTGTGCAAGCAAAGAAGAACCTGCAGCTCCTGCACTGGGAAACCAACTGCATTGAAATTCAGCTTTGTGAGATTTTTTGGGTCAGGAATTGTTATTCTTGACACCCGAGCTTGTCAGTCAAGTTCCTATCCCAAAACCTTTGACTAACTTATATACTAATTAATAAAGCACTAGTGGGGTGTGAGCTCTGGCCTGTGATGGTCCCATACTCTCCCATACCATCCCGTGCTCTCTGGCATGGTTTTAGCTGATAATGGCTAAAAGTCTCTCACCACTTCTTTAAGCACAATCCAAGGGCAATAACTTTTCCCATAAGCAGGAGAAGAAGCCTTCCTGTTTTAAGATAAGTACATAAGTAATACCACACTAGGTGGCTCAGGTTGAAGGACTGTCTGGAGCTTGCTTTATTTACTGGTTTGTGTGTTGACCCTGTGCAGCCATGTACTGTTCCAGGGGGCATTTTCCTATCAAGAACTGTAAATGAAAGACGGAGCTGAAAATAAAGAATTTATCAGCCTCTTCTGCCTTCATAACCTGTAAACAAACTTAGCTTCATGCTTGCTGATCTATGTCAATGAACACCAGCTAAAGTACAGCAAAACCTCCCCTCAGTTCCAGCATCATTGTTTATTGTCTTCCTCCAAGATACTGGTGTAGAAAAATAAAGCATAGAATTTAACAAGAGAGGGGATCTTTACCCAGTTTGAATGAGAGTTGCTGCATGGTATATTTTTTTAAAACCTTCACTAGATTTAAACAGCAATAAACAACTTTATATGCAATTTATCCAAAAGTATTTTTATTTGCAATAAAACGGAGAGTAACCAACAAAAGAAAAATGGAACTCTTACACATGAAAGCAAGTATATAAAAATAATCTCTAAAGGATAAAAAATAATGATTATTATGAAATATTTTTACATACTGGTCATTAAAAGGAATAAATACCTACCAATACCCCATGCATTAGTGTGAAACAAAATACATTTTTCTTAAGAAAAGCCTCATTACTCAGAATGGTTAATTTGTGTCTCAGACACATCTATTAATTATGGGGCTGTATAAATTATGTATAAGGAAGAAGGTTATGCCCCGGCCATTTTTGTCAGTTTATTTCCACAAAATATGATAGTGGTACTGAGAAGGAAGATGTGCATTGCTGCCTAAATACCGTGATAACACAGAAAAACAATATATGCATTGTATGCCTTAGACTGTTGGTGAGCAAAAGTAATGTAACCATTATGTCATGATCTTTTTAATAATATAATCAAGATAATAGGTGTACACCAAGTAATAAATGGTGTGCTGTCTCTCAGAAAGCTTTTCTTTTTTTTATTCTACTGTATGACCAAGAGAACGCAGTTGCTTTTTGCAACTGAATAATGGCCTGATTATTTACATTTCCTTGATTTTATACAAAGGTATACTATTTTGACAGGTACATTTCCTGGATTTACAGCATTAGCAAAAAAAAGGTTGCTCACTGCAACAGCTTTATAGCTTTCTCATTAAATGATATATGAAGTCAGCAGGCAGGTTAGTAACAACTTCACATTTTCGCTCTCCTTATTTCCTTGGTTTTGTATTTAAGAATGAGCCTTTGACTAAGGACTTTCCTAATACAAAGCTACAGTTTCCACCTTAGAGACTGATACCAATAACTTTTCTCCTAGTTGCCCATTTACAGTTGTACATAAATTAAAAGTAATGAAATGACTTCCTTTCATTAAAAGGAGTTTGTTTTGAGTTTATAAAGAAGATTGGAGTACTGTGCATGTGTCTTTTAATGGGAATGTGGAACCCACATGCAATTGTTGAATACTAACAGAGATTCAAGAAGAGGTCTCAGCTCCTAATTCTCTTAAGTACTGGCTTCTGAAAGAAACTTATAGGTTTCCTTTACAAAGGAGGTTATGGTATTAAACTTTCAGTATCTGTTATCAAGAGTAGCTGGCAGGCTCATACAATAATATTTACATAGCATGCAAATAAGCTGTGAAATTCATGTCTATGGGTATTAAGCTTACACAAATTTAAAAAGTTACTGGAAAAACTCATGGAAGAAAATCCATCACAAGGTATTCAGTAGAGATATTGTTCCTGTCTCAGGACTTCCCCAAGGTAGTTTGTTGGAGATGGAAGAGTGTTTTGGGGAAGGATTTTCTTATGCCTTTTTTATTACAGCCTCTCCATAACAACAGTTAACTTATTTTGGCTGTTGTTGGAAAGATGCCTTTTTGCAAACCATACTTTTTTTTCACAAACTACAATTATTACCAACCTGGTGGTGTAGATCCTCAGCTTTTACAGAGGAACTTTAGACTTTATAGATACTGCTATGGTTTGAAATGAATAGTACTAAGGTCAAACTCATATATTTTGCAAAAGGTAAAATTCTGCTTATCAAATGAATTTAAACATTAACACTGCTGACACATTAATATCTGCTCTTCCAGATCTATGTTTGAAAATATTTGCATACTAGAAGAAAGAAGTTTGGAGTAGTTTATCCAACCTGGAAATCCTCTATCTTTTCTATAAAACTTCCAACTATGGCTTAAAATATTGCTATCTGATTAATTCTTAGCTCCACAATTCAAAATGTTGGATGAAATGCTAGGTCAGTAAAACTTACATAGGAACAAGATTTCCCTTCTATAAATGCTCACCTACTAATAGCATCCACTAATTACAGCAGGCCCCTACACAACCAAAAGTCATGATAGCAGAATCCCTGGGTTGGAAGGGAGGTCATCTAGTCCAACACCCATGCAATGAGCAGGGAAATATTCAATTAGACTAGATTGCTCAGGGTTCTGTCCAACCTGACCCTGAATGTTTTCAGGGATGTGGTTTCTCTCTGAGCAGTCTGTTTGTCCAGTGTTTCACCACAACAATTGTAAAAAATTTTCTCTCCTATATATAGTCTAAACCTGCACTCTTTTAATTTAAAACCACTACCCCTTATCCTGTCACTACAGGCTTTGTTAAAATGTTTGTCCCCATCTTTCTTACAAGACACTTTTACATGTTGGAATGTGCTGTTCCCAGAGCTGTCCCCACAGCCTACTCTTCTGCAGACTGAACAACCCCAACTCTTCTCATCTTGTCTCCTTAGCAGAGGTGCTCCAGCCCTCTGAGAACCTTTGTGGCCTCCTCTGCACCCACTCCAACAGGTCCATGTCCTTCTCATATTGGGAGCCCCAGAGCTGGACACAATACCCCAGGTAGGGTGTCCCTGAGAAAAGTAGAAAGGGGAAGACTCACCTCCCTCAACCTGCTGGTGATGTTTCTTTTGATGAAGCCCAGAACACGGCTGGCTTTCTGGGCTGTGACTACGCATTGCTGGTTTATGTCCAGCTTTTCATCCACTAGCATTCCCAAGTCTTTCTCCTCAGGGCTATGTTCAACCCCTTTATTCCCCAGCCAATATTGATACTGAGGATTGCCCTGATCCATGTGCAGGAACATCCACTTGGCCTTGTTGAACTGCATGAGGTTCTCAGAGACCCACTTCTTGAGCTTGCCCAAGTCCCTCTGAATGGCATTCCATCCCTCAGGTGTGTTAGCCACACTTAACCTCATCTAGCATTCATACTTAGGATAAGTCCATATTTAGAAAAGCAATCCAACGCAAGTCTGTGTTGTCTCCAGAATATCTTTAAAATTATTTTCTTAGACAACATCAGGTGATTTTAAATAGTAATAAGAGCGATCAGCTTGTGACTTTTCAGAAAAAGCAAAGTACTACTTTACATTATCATTTTGAATAATTACTGGGTTAAAATAACCAACAACTTTTCATTTGGTCTACTAGACTGCTTCTTGAGGAGGCAATAGATTAAAAAGTAAGAAAACTGTTAATTAATTAGTCATGCCATATTTATAATGTCAAATGTTGTTCAATATTGTAGCTAGGACAATTAATACTAGTGGAAGATTGAGCCTGTTCTCTCTTCAGACTAAAATGGGATTAACTTTTAACAAGATAGCGGTTATAACTCTGCTCCTCCTCTGATCTCAAGCTCTATTGAACCTGTATTCAGACATGGAACAAATGAAAGTAATGGAACTGGGTTGAAAAAATACTCAGAAAGTGACTCACCACTTAGTCCTTCATGGATAAACAGAGATTTTTCTTGTTTTAACCTTGAAGCAAGATTACACTGCATGTCACAGTGATTGTGTTTGAATCTATATAATTATTAAAAAGATCGGTTTGGCCAGTATTTGGACAGATGGTGTTCGCAACCCCAATCCATGGTGTATTTGCAGGAGAGCTAAACTGCTTTTTTGCATTTGCAATCACATTCTGCATTTTACTGACAGCAACTTTAATTGGAAAAGCTTCAACCTTTATCTTAGCTGATATTACTTCCCCTCTAAGATGGATATATTTTGCAATTAATTTTTCTCTGTGGATTATATTATGGTGTAAGTAATAATTAAACAAACCTTAACAGCTCCTGCCCAAATGCAAAGACAGAAATCACCAGTGCTAGACTCTGAAGTGAGCAGTTTCATTGTATAGTCCTGTGCAGAAAATTTTCATTTCTGCTTTGAGTTCCTTATTGAATAAAAATATTTGTTATTTATTCTGGCATTATAAGTGGAACAATTATGAATGTGAATTTTTTTCAGCAGTTCTGTATAAGAAAATTTTTTCTGCACAGGTTTTAGGAAACCAAAGTGAAAAATGTGACTTGTATGGAAAAGTAGTTTTGTGATTCTGTGTTATAAATTCATCCAAAAATTAATTCTGTTGAAGGCAATGGATGAATATCATCCCTCCACTTTTATGCTCTGGAGGGGAAAAATTATTTCCCAGTTTACACCATGTTCTAATTCTAAACCCATGTTCAAAGAGACCTCCAATTTATCTAAGGGAAGTAGTGACATGGAGCAAATAGAATGAAACAATCACCCATGAAAGTCGAATTATATTTATTCCATATAAGAAATGAGTCCCTGCACATTGAGGCTATCTTTAACTATTATTATTCCAAAATAAACCCATTTATGTAATGTTTCTACGATCTATTTGGGGTGAGATTTGTTTAAATTAAGTGCATGAATATACCATGGTAAAATGAAAATTAGTTGAGATCACTGCACCTTAGGATATTCTGTCTTTGAATGTTTGTTAATTTCCTGGTGGAGAACTGAAAATTGTGGCACATATTCAGCAAAATATTTGTGCTTATATCCAACTTTGAGACAACAAATATTGGCATTATCCTTGCATTTGAATTAAATTTGTGCTAAACACTTGTTGGTAGAGGTCCTAACAGGAAGCATTTCCAAAGAAGTCATTACACTTCAAGACCAATATTTTCACCATCTCCATATGGGCATATAAAAATGGAAGCATAGGACGTAACTTCTTTTTTCAAAAATATTATGTATTGCATATATTATGAATATATATAAAACATACATTGCATACAAAAAAATAACATATATTAATTTTTTAAAAATACACTGTCACATGCTTGTGGGCACTTTTTAACAGTTACTTCCCAATTGCCAACATCTAGGCTCAAAATTATGCAAATTTACCTTTATGGTATTCTAAATCACATTTCTTAATGACCTTCATCATGCAATTAATAAAGGCTAACTAAACAAATCTTTTGAATTGTTCCTCTGCACTACGCAATATTAATACTTTGTGCCATGACAGTGAACTGGGTGCCACAGACACAATCGATATTTAACTAGGGGGAAAATAGGGACTTGTTTTGGCTCCACTGTTTCTGTAGACTGGCAAATGCATCACTACAATGAGACTGAATTTTAAGGCTGACATGGGAGTGAAATTGGTGAACGAATTGGCTGTCTCACATTTAATTTATCTTTTAAATCATGTAGGCCAAAAGAAGAAATCCCATTGCCTTTAATGAGCTTTCAGTCTGGGCTTTATTATAGACAACTCCCCAGTACAAAAGCACATCACTTGGATGTTGATGCTAGACCCTAAAACATCATTATTTTTCATTTTCAGTTCTCTGGTTTATTTTCATTTGGCATGAAGAGACAACCATTATGAACTCGCGGCTTTTATGATGCATACAGACAGTTTTCTGTATTTATTGATTTTGATCATTCTTAACTGTACTACAACCCCCATCATACTATTATTGTGTTGACACTTAAAATTTCATACTCCATAAAACATTTGACAGTGTAGCACTTTTACACACTCTTATGATAAATCCTTCCTGTTATATTCATTTATATACACAGAAAAATCAGTATACAAGGATTCTCAGGGAAATACCCTTGGTATGGCTTTCTATTCTCAAATACTGGGTTCCAAAAATTATTTTTAGGGATTATTTTAGGCAAACCAGAGCTTCCCATTACAGATGAAAAAATGCATCAGCTTTTACAGTTTATAGTGTCTTCAACACATTTTGAAACAAATCTCAGTGACAATTCAAGTTACCAATGTGGTACAAATAAGATGAGGGACTGAAGAATTACTTAAGATCATGAAAGAGCTTCCTGATGGCTAGGAGAATAAAACTATCCTCAGATCCAAACATCACTTACTTTCTCAACCCTAAGCAACTCATGCCTTGTTGACATTGCTCTGGCCATTTGATAAGAAAAACAAACTGAGACCAAACACCTTATTAGTAAACTTAATTTACTCACTTTTACTTTAATCCTACTCTTAATTTTTACAAACCTGTTTGCAAAGGCACCTCCTGGCAAACAAAACACAGAGAGCTAGAAAAGATATATTCTCTAGGCAGATCATCATCTGAAATCATTAAACTGTGTTGCTTGATGGGAGTTTTATTTTCCCTCTCCCATAATTCAGGGCTCATACCTTTCCAGTTCTCCACTGAACAAAATCTTGTCCTATAACACGTCTTGGCATTTTTTGAGTAAACCAAATAATATGGTTTAAGCAAATGCTTCCAAAGACCCCAACTTTTTATTTTTCAGTGGAACATTCAGAGCAATAACAGTCTGTTTTACTATCCATGAGCCTCAACACGAGCCAGCAGATTTCTATTTTATTAACATCCCATTAGCTTCAATTGTAAATTCCTTTTTTTTTTTTTTTAGAAATTATGTGCTCTGACTACTAAGTGAATTCAAATAACTGCTGTAGAACAAAATGTAATTATGGAATAGGATTTGCAGTAGTCAACAAATTGCATTGCTCATTCTCTCTCCTTTGCAACTTGTCTTGCTTTCACCCTTGATTAAAGTAGAGACAACCCAATTCCATTTTCAATAACTCTATTGGAACAGCAAGGTATAAAGGCTTGCCAGAGTCAGCACATCATGTAGCTAGGCTTACTCATATGTAGGCAGAGGATGCTGATGTCAACTGTAAAGTGAGCTGTGAGGTCGAATAGAGAATTCAAAATTTGGGATTGGGGTTCTGATCCATTCTGTGACCTAAGTGAAAATCAAATTCCAGGAAAACATTTCTGGCCTTTAGGTCATATGCTTAGCTGAAGTGAATATCTGAACTTAATTGAATTGCACCCTGACATGCACAATTGAATAAAAATTAGATGATGATGATGACTACTATTATTACTATTGCTATTAAAATTTAATGACTGACCTTTTCTTGTGAGCTTTATGATGAACTGAGGTTTACCCACTTAGGACTGATACTTTAATGAGTAGAATATATTCATATAATAGGTATGGCATCTCCAAAATCCACTAAATATCTTTATTCTTTCTTGAGTAGTTTCAGACAAGGTGCAAAGTGATCAGAGAAAAAAAAAAAAAGATGTAATTTATTGAGACATTTTCTCAGGACAATATGGTTTATTAACCAGAGAATGTTCAAACTGAATTAAATTTGATTTTTGTTATAGAGACATTATCTAAAAGTTGCAGATTATGAATGGCAATACAAAGTAGGAACTCTGTGAATCACAGTCTACTTAGAGCACTTCTCGTTCGTACAGAGAATGAGATCTTACAGAGATTAGATACCTGAAAGTCTCCCAAAGACTAAGAGGAGGAAAGTAAAGGACAGATCAAACTAAAGGCAAAATCTCCATCTTTCTTGGGTACCCAATATTCCTTTTCTATAGAGCACCTTGTCATACTACAGCCAAGTTTTGAAGAAAATATATTTCTATCAAAGTCAATGACACTTAGTGGAAAAAAAACCCCAAAAATCAAAGAAAAAAAGAACAAAAGACACTTCATGTTTTGGAGTTGTTTTTACGACATCTTCCTCTGGTGTCTTTGAGATATCCACTTGGCCAATCAATGAAAATCAGCAAGAAATGAACATGGAAACTTGGGTTTACACATTGTAATTTGGCACTAAAGAAACTTCAGGTTACTGTAGTTTGATACTTCTCCCAGCAGATTTCAAAGGCAATACACATTAGTACTGACTGGTCTATCCATGGGTGTAATTAATTTTTGTTTCACATTTTGAATAAGTATTCTCTGATTTCGTGCAATGCCCACAAGCTCTCAGTCTCTTTTTATCCCCATTTTTCTTGTACAAAATGTCAATCAGAGTGATACATGATAGATATAGCATATGGATATTTGTTGCACATATTATGACATTCTAGAAGAATTTGTAAATCTTTCAGTGAAGCAAGCTACCAGCAAGCTACCTTTAGCAAGTAACAGGAATTTGAAAATATGGATCATTTTAATGGGAAAATAAAAAAGAAAGTTAGACCTCCTAGAGAGTTTGGTGTATCCTGAAATGAAGTAATTTTCACCTGACTTGATCTCTTCTCCATAATGATGTTCTTCAACTCCTCTATCAAGTCCGATCTTTGGAAAGCATGAGGTATTTTTCCACTGTGATTGTTCAGGGTAATGTCTTTGAGAAGTACGTAGCCACTTCAGCAGGCAATAGAAATATGTTGCCAGAAGTTTTATATTTAGGGCTCAGCTCCTAAGTAGGCTTTTTATTTTGGAGTGCATTTGGTGGCTGAAATATCTTGAAGTTTGTTTTCCAGGTGTGGTACCTGGTAATCTGAATGCAGGTGTGTCTAGATCCAGCCTGGAGGTCAAAGCGTTTTGTTTGCTTGGTACGAGTTTACTTATTGACCAGAGACTCACAAAAGTAAATGTTTCTTCCAGTGCATCAATATTATTCCAAAGAGGTTTCCTTTAATTTTAGCTCAGTAATACAGGGGAAGAGCATGAGTGTGCACATTTTAAAAAAAGGTGAAACATTCCTTTACCAATAACGCCATGCACTCTGCGTGAAATATAGGTCCTTTATCTAAAGAAGGTCTATTTTTTTTGTAATATTTCCATCTCCAGATATTTTAGCTATTATTCCAAAGCTTCGTAACACAATATACCAAATAACTATACTGGTACACTCAGTATACTCTTAAGAATAATACACAATGCACACTCAAGTGCTTCCATTGGATTTTTATGCATTATTTTTATATGGATTGCCAGTGTAGCAAATTCAGGCTTGAAGCACATTTCTATTTTTGATTGCAAGCATATTCTGTAAGTAGAAAAAATAATTCAAAATAAAATATCATTTCTTTCTCATTACTGATAACCAAAACATCCTTGGGTCAAAGATGAATCTTGGATGTGTTTTCACCACTAACAATTGCTCTTTAGCACCAGAAGCAGTTGAATATATTGAATTTATAGTGCAACATTCACACTGTCTGCCTTCTCATCCCAGGCTCTTGTAATTTAAGGGAAAGTCATTATTCTCCAGTGAGTCCTCTGTCAAGCATTGTGAAAGCTTTCAAAGGCATCATTTAAACAGGGCATCCATCACAGGCCGTCAGGCTCCTTAGCCTGGTGAGGATTTTTACACTGTTGTGCCTAGGATGTAAACAAAGATAATGCATTTGATTTTTTTCTATTGATCCTCTTTGCTGTGAGAGCATGACTAGATGAAGAGGGCCTTCCAAATCTGAACAGCCTGCCACAGCACTTACTGCTGCATCTGTCAGGCAATGGAGTCTCTTTCCTTCCAGACTTTTCTATCTGATTGCTAATATTTTTTTGTGTGTGTCTGGCTCTGTGGTGATTAATGATAGGTCAGGATTAGGTGGTAACCTGATATTGTTCAGCTCAAATGCTGGAGAAATGTTCTCTGGCTGGTGTGACTGTCACAGTCACAGGAGTCTCCCTGAAAGGTCATTTATAATATTCATCCAAGTGGGGATGGAGTAATCTGGAAATTCTTCAACTTCATGAATCCTGTGCTTTGATTTCTAGCAACAAAAGTGGCTTATGCTCAGATTAAATCTTCACAACCATATCGGTTTGTATAAGCACAGTTTAGTGAGCCGTAAAGATATTTCTGTTTCCTTCTGAAATAAATTCTGTTGATTTTTTTCTCTCATTCCTCCTGCAATGGCCATAGAAGTAGAAAACCTGAACTGAATCATAAGAATTTGCAACTCAAAAATACTGCATATGATTTCAAATTTATGCTAGTCAAAAAATAATAAAGCCTGCTGAAATATTCTGAGCTTGTATGACTATGCCGTCAAATAAGAACTATATATTTATACCCTGAAGTAAAAACACTGTTGTGATATGGAGTAATGTTTTGACCACATACGTGTCAGTGCCATGTTTGGACTTAACATGTTGGTTCAGTCCCGTAGCAGATATAAATCTGTACAGTTACACTTGTGTCAGAGAAGCTATACTGACTTAACCGTCTCAAAAAATTTTCTGTCATCATATTAGCACTCAAGTTATCTAAATGTGTGTGTTTTAATGTATTTTCCTGAATTTAATGCATTTTAATGTATATTATAATGTGATGCAAAGATGCTGATGCCCACTATGAGAGATCTTTCAAATTTGGAGGAAAAAATAGACCAAATATCTTAGATAAACACATTATAGTGTTGTTTCTTCCTGCCCCTTCAAGTAGGCTTATCATAAAGAGATGAGCATAAAACCAGGGAAGACCTGAGGAAGAGTTTAATGGGGGAAATGCAAAGCTTCTCCTAGTAACTCAGACATTAAACAGGACAGAGTTACAAGCCACAGGGAGAGGTTTTGTTTTCCAGCATATTAGTGTATCTGAAGGGCTTTAAGTTTGTTTTTTCAGATGTGTAGAACATAGTACCTTCAGAAAACTGAGTGCAGGATTTCATATGAAATGACTAGGAAAACCAATCTGGTGTTTCCTCACCCTGAGTTCCTTGAGTTTGTGATTCTGCATGTAGTGAGCAAAGAAAATGAGATGCAGATTTCACCACCTTGCCATTAGTGAACAGTCACCGATACTACTTTTGATAGTTTTTCTTGAATGTTTTAGTGACTTCAAATTGCACACTTGAGGCTTAAACAAGTTACATCTCCACATATTCTTACTCTGTTATATTCAGTCTTGAATTTCCTACAATTTATCTATGTGCAACATCAAAATGTCACAAATATCAGAATTGTAGGTACGATTAAGAAAAACAGTTTAGAATAAAATTCAGAAAACACATAGTTTATCCCCCTCTGCCTTGCCTGCCCTCAAATGTTCAGTCTTGCAATATATAGTGTCTCATGATTTTCTTAGTTTTGGCAGCATTGCAATGGGATTTTAACATAAAAAATGGACATAGAAGAGGTCTTTGCACATCACATTGCTCTGCTACCAGTGGAGATGAAAACGTAACAATCTCAGTGTGGGACATAGCTTGTTGCTGAGAATTGATGATAAATATGAGGATATATTAAGGTATTGATACAAAAGCAGCCTGTAGCTGTTAGCAAGCTAGAAGCGCTGTGCTGTATATGCATTTTTATAGGAAGAATGTCATGGCATGTACATAGAAATCCATTATCCTGCTCTTGTTAATGCTCTGAGTGGGAGTAAGGAACAACAGAAATATTTCTTTTGTTACAGCAATCCTTTTGATGAAATCGACAGGAAGGATTCTCTCAGTATAGACATACAGCTCACAGCAAGAACGAAAACAAAGTGGAAAAATTGACAGAATATTTCACAGGTTATATAAATAGAGAAATATTAAATATAAAAATTGAAAAAAAAAAGAAAATCAATGTTAAATTGTTCTACTGAGCTTCCTGGAGTTGTAGCCAGGATGTCTACTCCCTACAGACCTTTCTCTCAGATGGTATATAGGAAATGTCACTCCGCTTTCCCTTCAATTATTGGCAGTTCAACGTTCTGTGTGAGAGGTCCCTGGGAGTTTGTTTTAGGATAGAAGATATGAAGGACAGCACCTAAAGAACAACACAAAGGCATCCCAGCCGCTCCAGCCAGTGAGTTGACTTCATCAGGGACCCAACTTAAATGCCCCTATGGAGATGCATTAGCATGAGGAATAAACAAGAGGAGTTGGAATTGTGCACATGCCTGCAGGGCTGACATCTTATTGGCATCACAGAGATCTGGTGGGATGGCTCCTATGACTGGAGTGTTGAAATGGAAGCATACAGATTCTTTAGGAAGGGCAGGAAGGGAAGCGGAGGGAGATGAAGGCATGTCACCCTGTGTCGGTGACCAACTGTGATGCATGGAGCTCTTGGATAAGCAGCCAACGAAGAGGTTATGGGTCATCACTGAAGGGAGGGCAGAGACAGGTGATTTTAAAGTGAGGGTCTACTATGGGCTGCCTGACCAGGAAGACTGATCAAATGAGTCCTTCTATAGACAGAGGAGCAGCCTCAGATTCACAAGTCCTGGTCCTCCTGGGGTACTTCAACCACCTTGATATCTGCTGGAGGTACAGCACAGGATTACAAGTAAACCAGAAGGTTTCTGTAATGCATTGATTATGACTTCCTTCTTCAAATGATAGAGAATCCAATGAGGAGGGTTGCTATGCTGCATGTCCTTGTTGTCATCAAAAAGGAGTCACTGCAGAATGTGAAGCTCAAGGGCAGCCTGGACTGCAGTGACCAGGAGATGGTGGAGTTCACGATCCTTATGGCAGTGAGGAGGGTGCACAGCAAGTTCACTACCCTGGACTTCAGGAAGCAGAATTTGACCTCTTCAGGGATCTGCTTGGTAGTGTACCATGAAATAAAGCCCTAGAAGGAAGCGGGGCTCAAGGGATCTGGTTAATATTCAAGGATGACATCGTCCTAGCTCAGGAGCAATAAATACCAACACAGAGGAAGTCAGGCAAAAATAATTCTAAAGGCCTTTTCCAACCTTAATGATTCTATTCTATGATTCTATGATTCTAATATCTGTTGATACTAAGTCTAAAAATACATCCAGGATTTTTCCACAAGAAGTTGGGCATCACCTTGAGAGGTTTACATCAAGAACTGTCGTCACTCTACTAACTTGATATAGTAAATATGTAAGGATAGGTACCTTCAGTTGGAAATTATTATCTTAACAGATCTTAACTGCCCTCTAGAGAAACTTGTATTTATCAATTCCTTATGTGTGGAACCTATAGCAGTTAAGCTCCTTAGATACATGACTTAAAGTTAAATAGGTTGAATCTGAGCCAGCAAAAACTTTTAGAACTTTTAGGTACTGACTTTGCACAAGTTAAATCAAGATATATGTGTCCCTCTTGGACTTGGGGCCAATGTGACAGCCCTCAAAGTCAACTCCTACTTTTCCAGCTTCAAGAGGTCATTGAAAATCATTTAGATGTTTTTCTGTGTAGGAAGAAAACAGAGTTTGCATTAATAGAAGTGAATCATTTTTTTTGTCTACATCTTCAATTTCACTATTTATTAAATTCTAAAGCCAAGGGAACTTGGAATAAGTAAAAGCAGTGAAATAGATCTTTAATTAAGATGCCATCAAAGCCAAGGGAGGTTGAATTTGAACTTCAGAGTGCTTTGAATCAAGTTCTTTTGGCTACACTGGCATATTGTAGTTGACTGGAGATGGAATTTGATTTGCTGCACCACCTGATGGCCAGGAGAGAAAGTCAAGATGGCTATTCAGGCAGGTGCAAACACATAAGAGCACCTTTGATATATGTTAGTACATTTCTGGACCTGCCTTAATAAGCCCTACATCCCCAAAGGATTCTCAGCAGTTTGAACGACAAACAATTTTTAAAATACAAAGGGCAATACTGGGTGTGATGTCTATGCAACAGACATTTTATCTGGGATCTTCACCCTGGAGTAAGAGGCTGAAAGCAACCTGTGGAAAGAGGAGTTTTACCTGGCTAAGAAAGTAACTTGATTTATTTTAAATTTTATAGCAAGTACTCATATAAAATATTTTGTTTACAGTTCCACCCCATAAGGAGCAAGGTGATGAGACGTAGGTTATCTCCAAACATTCATGAAAAAGTTATTATTACCCAGCAATAAAAGGCTCAAACATGACTAGCATTGAAATCCATCTATTGACGGTCATATATTGTTCTTACTTCTTTGTTCCTCCCTTGCCACAGGCATCACTAAATAAATCTCAGAAATTAGAGGGGGAAAAGATCTACTGCATGTTCAGAGATGGCTTAAGTTGAGGTGGTGTGAAAGAGGATGAAGAAATTTTATTCTTATGGAACTCTGATAGGAAAGGAGATATAGGAAAAACTTCCTCACCATAAAAGTTAATCATATATACAACATGAACAGACACTGTAAAAGTTGAGGTAGATATGAGTATGGTAAAAAGCCAGAGGGACCAGGGATTTAGCTGCTTTTGCTGAAAGGAAACAAGCAAACCTTAATGTTGCAGGGATGATCTACACAATTTTATGACACCATATAGGATACTTAGCATGCTGCATCCATCCAGAGCTAAGAAATAGAAATGCTTTAAGAACTACATGCTCACACTTGTGGCTTTCTGTGGCACACAACTAATCTTTATTGAGGTATCCTTCACATATATTAACACTTTTGCCCTTTGGGAAGAATGCTGAAACTATAATAAAGGCTTGGGAAAACAAAAGCGAGTGCAATATAGGCCGATGGAGGCTGAACTAGCTGAGAAATTGAAGCACAGTATCTTTGCACCAGCAGAAAATCTGAGCTGATGTGAGCACTCTGGAAAGAGGACCAGGAGGACAAATGTACTCATCATGTGAGATTACCCACTTCTGCGTAGACAATTTAGGAGCACAGGTCATTTGTATGATTCCAGGAGGGTGATAGAACAAAAAGGAACAACCCCAATATAAATGATTCCTGAGGAAAAGCAATTATGCAATTTTCTGATCATAACAGGGTTTTTAGAGGAAAACCTAAATTCTAGCCATAACTCTATCCAAGTGAGACAACTGGAAAATCTGTGGAGTCTCCTTTGTATAAAGAAATAACACTTTAACTGAATCTCTCTGCAGCCATTTTAAAGCATGAAGTATATGAATATTGTCTCTGTAATGTTCAACAAGTTTCTCTGCAGATAAATATACCCTGTCTGGAACAGTTGAACTTCTGAGCAGGGGAAAGAATAAGAGAAAAAAAGAAAAAGGTGGAGGACTACCCTGAGCAGGATTTATACATGCAGATATGGATGTCTAAACCTAAGCTGCTTGTCTGGAAAGTCTTTTTAGTCATTAGACAGAAATAGGCACTTTGGAGATATGACTCAGCTCTTTCTAAGGTAAACGTAAAAAATAGCTCAAAGGAACAGTGCTCCACAAAATCCTGTGTCTTTCCACTGCCAATAAAAAGAATCTAGGGAAAAAATTTATGAAGACAAACATAGACATCTGTAGACATCTAAGTCTGTAACATACTGATTCTTTCTCAAGGCTTTATGAATCAAAGTCACAGATGATATCGGAGTCCAACTTTCCATCCACTGATCCTTCCAGCTAATATCATCCACTTTTATGTTTCTGCTAAGGATTATTAGTCTAGGTTATCCCAGGTAAAAAGTAAAGAGGAAAAAAAAGTTTAAATAATGATTTTAGACTGATGGATATGTAAAGGAAATTTAATTGAGATTTTTTTTATTTGTATTTTCACCAATCTGTGTAATTATTGGAACATTTTGCTCTATCAAATTTGGAAAATGGAGTTTCTTTCTGACAAAGATGGAATATTTTCTAGGCTTTGGTATAAAATGTGTTGATCTTTGAATAATGTTTTTTTTTGTTCATGTAACTGATCAAGCTGGATAAGAAATCTAGAATAAAGTTCATTTTTCTGCAAAGATCAACAGAAATCTTGTCCACCACTTCAATCCATTTCAGTATCAATTGTGTCTATACTGAATAAGGTGCCTATTTACTGCTTACAGAAATTAACAAAAGTTTCCTGGGCCTTTCATTGTATTTGGACCAATGCTGTGGGTCCAATCCATCTTCTGTTAAACGAATTGGAATGAATACTTGAGTGAGAATTGGATCAGACATAGAAGAGGAAGAATTAACAGCTGTGCCATTCTGTGCGTTATTCTTCTGACATATCTTTTGGTGGTTCAATTAAACTCATATTAATCTTGAGAAATATGATTAACTATGTTTCATAGTTAAGATGTGCAACCTCCCTGAAAGATTCTGTTATATTTAATCCTTTAAATTTGGGAGCTTGCGCAGCAGTTCTTCAAACCCCCAAAATGAGAAGGATATGATCCTGAACAGATGAAGTAACATTTTGATGACAATGGAGAGCAGAATGAGGTAAATTCCAAAAACATTTTGTATACTCATTTTTTCCTTATCCCATATTTGTCACTCAATAAAAAATTCATTGCCATGAATGCAGCACAAGTTCCTGGAGAAACTTCAAGTTCCTGATTAGAAGCAGGAGCAGCTATTAATTATTTGCTGCCAATTCAACCCTGAAATACCCACAAGAGAAGTAGCCAAAATGTGTTCTTTCGGTTTTGTGACTTCTGCTACAACAAGGAAAATGTGATAATTAAGGCTGATTTTTTTCCTCGTTTAAGTCGATATTGGCCAAATTGAAAATGTAAGGGAAAAACATATAGTAGATCAGACTTGATAGGCCCTTGTGAATGGCAAGTACTTCTTTCCACTCTGAAGTGGTAATCTGAGAGATAAGCTTTGATAATATTTAGGGAAAATAAATGAATTATTTAACAGCACTGCTGCATTATCTCAAAGGGGAGTCCCTCAGATATCCCAACGCAGATATATATGGCTGTGCCATGTGTATTTTAGGGTCTATCTCTATACCTGGGAGGTCTTCATTCAGTTGTGCAATGAGAGGTCCAAGCTCCTCCTGGTGTTTGGAGAACCATGTTTTATCTCCAGGTCAGTACCACTAGGACGGTCTTATAGCTCTGAAGACTCTAGACACACTTTTAAAGGAAATATGAGCCCTGTCTTGCTTTCAAAGAAAAGTGTGTGACATATTTATGTCTCAGAAAACTCTTCTAATGTCATTTACTCTTTAATGACAAATAAATTATCTGCTTGGAAGAAGCCTTAAACAAAGTTCCATAACTCCTCTGGCCTGAAGTTCACTTGAACTTCATCCAACATTTGAAAAACCCTTTAAAGTGCCCTATGCTCTCTCTGCTTATCTCTTGTGGTGGTATGCTGAAATTATCCAAATGCCTAGTGGGCCATTTGCCTCTCACATGTGTTAATGCCCCTGGACATTGGCCTGGGAAGAAGAATGTGTAGGCCCTTCACAGTGAGCAGGATTTGGATGTAGAGCTTCATATTCCAAGAGAGTTTCCTAATCATGGGGTTTTATTTTAGACATCCTTTATAATTTTTACATTGAATAATTGCAGCTAGGAGTGACGAAATCTGGGATGCAGAAAGAGAGGAAATAAAAAAACTCCAGTCTTATGGTCTGGATCCTTCCTTACGCAGAAACCCAGCTGTTGTTCAGCTTCTGGCTTAATTTTCTTCAGATGTAGTCTTAGGAGTAATAAAAATGTGTAAAGATTTGCTAATGAAAAGTGGGCAACGTGCTTTGAAAGTCTGTATTTCCCCATGGGTTCCCTCCTTAGGCCTTTTCATGGGATGTCAGATGGATCAGACCAGAGCTCACTTCCTATACCAGTCATGGAATGGCTGCACTGCCACATAAATTTCTAATTGATGCACTTAGGCGACCTATGATATGACTGGGGAGAAGACCTGCTGAATTTGACCTTTAGAGGTGCCATGAAATCCAGATACAATTTGAGTGCAAAACCTCGGTGGTGTGAAGTACCAAGGACTAACACAGAGTGCCAGATCACCCTCTGCAAGCCAGGTTTCAAACTAAACTTTCTAATCCTTTAGATCCTCTGCAGAGATAATGGAGGACTGTACCTCGCTTAAGTCAGTTCTGCAAGTACAATTCACTTTCACAGCAGGAGAGATGCTCTGCTGCTGTTGCGTGACGGATCAGCTGAGGTCCAGAAAATGCTGGTGCTCCATCAATACTAACAAACTGCAGTGGTTGGAAGGTAATTTTTAGGTTTGTAATTCAGACCCCAGCTGGAACTTCATAACCCCAATTTATTGGATGTTGGAGCACACTGCAAAGACAATCTTTTCTCCCCTCAACTTTTGTTGAGGAAGGAGGGAAGCAGAGATACATGTACTTATGGCAAACCCTTTGCTTATGTTGTGAGTTATGGAACACGTATTTGGACCCCAGTTGCCAATAGCTGTATTTTGGAGATTCCAAAAATTCAAGGATATTCAGAACATTCAAGAATATTCAGAATATTCTGAGGAACTAGGAAATTGTAGGGGGGTCAAAGGTGAGCTATGTTGGTGACAAGTGTTATTCAAATGCATAGAGTTAACCTGTGCTTGCAGGAGCATACTCTTTATTGGGAAAAGGAAACTGAGGTAAAAAGGAATAATGTTTTTTTACTGCTTTGGATAGAGCCAGGAGTGGATCTCAGTGTGCCTACAACCAGACTAAAGACACTATTTAATATAATACAATGCCTCTATGCCTTGAAAAAAATAATATTAGTATAAAATGTGGGCAGGTATGAATGCAATTTGTCAATAGAGTGAAAAGGGCATCTAATTTGTTAATTGGTTGTTTAAATTAGCTCAGAATGTTGCTTCAACACACAAAAAACCCCCAAAAAACCCAAACCCAAAAACTAAATCAAAATGCTTCATTTAGAAGGAGGAAAAATGGCATTTTTCCAGCAGCTACCCATTTCCCCCAATCATCAGCAGATATGAGTACAAGAAGATGACAGTTGACAAGGAAATGTCAGCATACAGCAGATCAGAGCCATAGCACTCATTTATCTATATGTATATATACATGCATAAGTGTCTACTTAAAACATTTTGCAAGGACCTGTTGGTATTTGTCCCGTTAAGTTTCTTTTGCTTTGATGCTGAAAGAACATGAAGGGATTAACTGGCTTTCTTGTCCCTTGCCTCTTCCCATAATCTTCTGATACTCCAGAAAAGCAGGTGAAAATGGAGTGAAAAAACCTTAACACAAATGCTAAGTGAGTTCCTTTGAGGGTAAGCAATTAATTAGATTAAGTGTTTCAACTCTGAAATATATATATGAATATATATGTATATATAAGAAGTCATAGAATTTTATCATCTCTAAAATGCAAAGGGCCAGAAGCTGAGCTTTACAGTATTATTACCACTGTCATCCTCACTAGCTTTCATGTTTTCTTTTAATGGGAAGACCTGTCTCTCTCTGTCAATCAGGATGTGTCAGCACTATGTTATTATGTCTGCTATTATTCAGAAACTTCTTTTACTATGTTAACTGCTTTTTAGCAACTTCAGTTAAATAATGTAATTGTACTGTAGCAGCGATGTGGTGCTTGAAGAGGAATGGCATGGATGGCTTATTCTTCCTGATATCTAGCCTAGTTTGAACTGAGAGTTTAAAAAAGTTGGACGGAAGCATTGCTTAATTTCTATTTGCATAGAGAAAAAAACAGAAGCTGTGTGTAAGGAGGCAGAAAAAGCAGGGAAAAGGGTAAATCTGAAAGAAATGTAGGAAAACAAGGAAAAATTAAAAAGGGAGAGAGAACTTGAGGGTTTATCTGTACAACATAAAATTTACTGAACACTGTCTTTTGTGTTTATTAAAGATAGAAAACACACCAAAATACTCAAATTTATTTTTAGCTGATCCCAAATGATTTTGTTTCCTCTTTGACTCATCAAAACACCAAGAATCCAGTGTTATTTTTAATGTTCTTTCTATCATTTACAGCAAATGTATTCAGTCTAAAAATAAAATTTCCCCTAGAAAAAAAAAAAGAAATTAATATATCTCCTTTGAAAAATTTCACATTGCATCACTACAATTAGTGATTTGTGACAAGTTCTCTTCAATATTAAACTGCATTTTTGAGGATGAAAACACATCTTTTCCTTCATACCTTATTCTAGTCCCTGTTCAGGGATTCATAAAATGCTCCCTATTGGAAATCAGAGATCAAGGGGGAATATGGTTTTCAAAAGACCACTGCTTCCTCAGCAGTGAAGTGTGTGTCATGAAATGCCTGAAGCTTTGATGGTATTCTCCAATGTAGCAACTGCTACAGCTGAGTTGGAGCTTAGGCAGGAGGATGAAATAATTTGTCACTACCATAGGTCATTAAAAGAGCCCTTTTCCCTTTGTATATATGCATTATGACACATTCTTAAACCTCTTTTCCATGCACTGGCAGAGTGTGCTGGCTGAGAAAGAGGTTACTGAGGTCCCTTACAAAGAACAGACCACTAAGTAGATTCTTTCCTTATTACCTTGTGCTTCTCTTCTGAAGATATTAGCTAAATGCTACTGGCTGTGCTTGCATTTTTCAGATTCTTAGCCTTCTTAGACTGCCAGTTCTTTCATTTAATAACATTTTAAAAATGGGATTTTACTTGTTCAACATGGTGTAGGAGAAGAAATGAATACATTGAAATTGTCAAAAAACACATGAAAAAGCAAGAAAGTCTGTAAGCAGGTTTTGCTTCAGAACTTGTCTGGGTGTTCTTGTGGTAGTTATCTCAAAGCACTGAAAATTCATATCATAAAAAAAAAATGAATTTTACAGATGGGTAACCAACTTTTGATAAAGTCATTGTAACAGAAAGAAGAAATAAAAAAAAAAGCAAGTGCTTAAAAACCAAACCCCATTACTATGGCTGTGTTTTTGTAAAAGAGAACTTCATAACCGTATACCACACCACTAAGTGTGTGATACCTACCCATCACTGTGTTCCTGCATCCTGAATAAATGCAGAGATGTCTTCTCGGATGCCACAGCAGACAACGTGAAACAATAACCCATGAGGCATCACACTTCAGGATATCTCCATTCAAAACCTGCATTTGGTTTGTTTGGCTGTAGCTTCTCCCCAAAACCGTGGTACCAGTTATGTGAGCAATAACAACAGCAGGAGCTGTAGAAAAGCCATTGATGGCCATAAGGTTTTGAAGACCATGTGGGAACATGGAAACCAAATGGCTCAAGGATGATTGGGACTCTTCATTAGACTTGCAGCTTTGCAGAATAACAGGAGTTGAGAATGTAATAGAATAACAAATGCTGTTCCATCTTGATGACTGAAATGGCTCATACAAATGAAGGTATATTTACAAATAAATATGTTAAACTTTTTCATTATAATCCTTCTCAGTTCTACTTTCAGTATATTTTAAAAGTTTGTATGTTTTTGCCAAATTAACACTTAGAAAGAGTGTTAGGTTTAACATAACATTAAATATAAGTTACAGCTAAAAATGCATTTTAGTTTTAAAGTAGCAAGAGCTGGAAGAGCAAATGATGTGCTCTACCTTTTAACAATTCATTGAACTTTTGTGTTCAGTCTAACAGCATGATATGTTGAATATTTATTTTTTTCCTTAGGAAAAGAAAGAAATATGATGGTTAAGTTGACTGCTGTGATAGAGATTGATGATAACAGAGCCCTGTCTGTGAGGCTGAGATTGCCACTTTCTTCAGCTTTGGCAAAATGCATCCTTCACAGACTTTACTCAAGGCAGCAGTGGGAGTGGTCCACAGCAGGCTGCCACATGAAACAGCAATCACAGCATCTTAGGCGCTGGGCAAGGCAGCATCTACTGTGCATCATGGCAAAAATGCCATGTGTGCTGTGATGAATAGACAGTGTGAGACTGGGATTTAGGGGATAAAATACGTGCTGTGCCACAGGCTTCCTATGTAATGTTGGGAGAGCATTTTGCTTTTCAGTAGTGGTGTCTTCATAAACTGAAGACAATTCTGCTCCTCAGTATTGTAAAGAAAAATAAAAAGTTAACTTGGGTGTGGATCTATGGCTATTAGTGTTATTTTCCTGTAATTACAGTGAATGATTTTGATGAAAATTTTCTGCATAAAGAACAATGAGTGTGAAATCAAATGAAATCAGAATATTTTGCTCTTACTGTGTAAAGTACATGAATCTTCTTTTTACAACCAGTACTTAGAAAACATTAATTTCCGAAGTTTTCTAGAACACAGAGGAAAAGAGTAGAAGAATTGAGACTTAGGAACAATTAGAGCAGTGCTTTCAAAAACTTGAAAACAAGGCTCTGATTAATCCAAAGATAGGTAGCAATATCTAGGTACAATTATTAGTGTAAAAGAGAGAGTTGTATAAAATCTGTAAGCCCAGGATAAATTAATTGAATTTCTGTTCTATAGGTAGATGAAATTGTTTCAAATCCTCTGGTACATGATGGCATTTTGAATGGAAATCATATGACTTTCTCAATAATGATGAAATCAACAAACTATTGGAAAGTTTCACCAAAACTTGGGGAATTCAGGCTTGCTCATGACTGGAGAAATTAACTGTCAAAGAAACCAGGGGGAACAAGAAGCCTTTGTGAAGATTCTCTACATATCTTGGTGTCCCTGTTTGTCAAGGGCACCTAGAATCCTTACTTACTGTTTACCTGAAATCAGAATAAGATCAAATTCCTGACTCCAATTGTCTTGGCAAAAGTGGCAATAATAATAATAAAACTAGGTCATAATTTGCTCCTAAGGAAACTAAAGAAAAAATAATTACCCTAGTTGAACTAGGAAGCAAAAAAATGAAATATGCCATGATTATATGTTATTGTCTGATTCAAAGCTCTGAGGATCTAGGTTGATGTCTTTGCAGCAGTGAACGAGAACCTAACCTTACTAAAACCTGTGTAATTGGAAGTGTGAAGAGAAGATATTGGGTTATTCAGCCTTAAAACTGGTAAGCACCTGTAATTCCTGCTGGAACTGCAGAAAGTACATTCTGTTCACAATTGGGACCCGCAGTTCCCTGAATATTTTCTGTTTGTGGCCTAGAACTTGGGGATAAAATCTTCCCTCAAGTTTTCTCTGTAAGGTTATGGTTTTAGTACATCAATACATTGAAAAAAATTTACTCAATCTCTAATAAATTAATGCAATACTCATTCCATTCTATGATCAAATGCAGAGAAACAGAAAATAGAAAATTTAAGGCTGAAACAAGAAACTCCCACTACGTTTAGGAAATTAAAACCTCTGACAAAATAAAGGGTCAATGACTGCATGACTTGAAGCTGGAAAGACAGGCAGTATCACCTGGAAAATCATGATTCACAGGAGATATTCTCAGTTTATTATTTTGGTGTAAGTAGCGGTGAAGGCAGTTAAAATAGTAGAGTTTGCTGCAAAATCTACTTATTAGTGGGAAAAAAATAAATATTATTCAGAGCAAGTTCACATTCTCATTCACAGTTTCTTCCTCTTACTTTCACTGCGTTTCAGTTTTAAGGTTATAAACAATTTAGCTGAAAAAAAAAAAAGAAAAAAACTGTAGGATTGAAAAAGTCATTATAGATTCATAGAATTATTGCATGGTTTGGGTTGGAAGGGACCTTAAAGATCATCTAGGTCCAACACTCAGCCATGGGCAGGGACATCTTCCACTAGATCACACTGTTCAGAGCCCCACCCAATCTGACCTTGAACACTTCTAGGGATGGGCCTTGCACAGCTTCTCTGGGCAACGTGTTCTGGTGACGCAACACCCTCATAGTAAAGAATTTTTTCTAATATCCAATCTAAATCTGCCCTCTTTGGGATTAAAGTCATCTTTTAAAAAAAATTCATGACAAACTGTTGAAGATAAAGTGATAAACCTGCTATTTCCCCTTCCCTTTACCATCAAGTCCTCGTATCCAACAATGTAAATGCTTCTGTGAATGAATGTTCACTTACCCTCTCTGGAATAGACTTCTCTGTCTGAAGGAGAGAAATAACTAAATTAAGCATTGGCTGAGGCTGAAGTTGTGTCAGAGGAGGTTTAGGTTGGATATTAAGTGAAGGTTCATAACCCAGAGGGTGGTTGGGCATAGGAACAGGCTACCCAGGGGAATGGTCACTGCACCAAGCCCGGCAGAAACTGAATGTGTCCTTCAGAAAGAGTTTCCCATTCTATACTATATTTTGATTGCATAAAAAGAAAACAGAAGTTCAAAGAAAAGACATTTCTTTTTTGTTGTTTTGTCATAGCACATTGCTGAATTTTCATATATTGTAAAGCTTTATCTCCTCTTTATTTTTTTAAGAATATTCTTTCAGAAGTTATTCTTTTGGTCCTTATGATAGTATTTTCTTTTTTACTAGAATTATAACAGGACAGAGCTGTTGTCAGGAGTCTAATGTATTAAAATTGTATTCAGGATTCAATTTTTTACAGTTCCTGTTTTCAGACTCTAAAAACATCTATACCCAGCACCCTACTGGTAAATATATTTTCTTTGATCATTGCAACATTACTGATTTGGGTGATAAATATTACATCAACAGATACTTTTGCTTTTGTTTGCTCAGTATGAGGTTTTCAAAAAGGAGACATTTCCTTTAAGGCCAAACAAATTCTTTTTTGTACTCTGTATTTTGCTTTTTATTTTGGGTTATGTTTTCACCACTAAAAAGGGTTTTACATCCAGAGGATCATGAACAGATGGAATTGGAGTCTGTTATATTTTTCTGAAAGGGAATGCATCTGGCTTGCCAGAAGTGGAAGGAATAATATTTAATTATACATTTAATAACATTTTCCCTCCTTTCGTTCAGGTGGAATTTATTACTTAGGACTTTGTGGGGAGATAGAGATGGTATGGAGTCAAGATTTTCCTACAGTAAAAACTGACTTACATTATATACTACAAAAACGTAACTCTCCCAGAGAACACTTGGGACCTGCACCTCAGGAGACCAACACCTCTGGCTCACTTTAGGAGTATTTATACTACTACACTAGTGCCTGCTAACGTCAGTTATGAACTGGATTCTCACAGTAGAAATATACATTTTAAAACATCGAAAAAAATTAAAATCTCAATCTATGATTAAAGGGTTGGTAATCTATGAATAAGACAGAAAACAGTTACATGTTGATCAAATGTGAGGAGTCAGCATGCAGAGAAACAGGTCGTTTCTCTGTGACAAAGATAAAATTGAATGAAAAATGGTGGTTTCTGTGGGGCAACAGATCTCCCAGGAACTCTATGGGACCCTTTAATCTCTTTTTTATAAGCAATAATCACACAATAGTTTTGCTTTGAGGCTTGATGTTTGAAAGATAGGAACTCCTGTTTCAGTCATCCTCTGGTCCACAGGGTGTTGCTGGAATCCATCTGCTCTTGCCTTTGCCTGCTGTGTATATTTTTGTATTTTTTAGCCCTCCTTCATTTAATCCCTTCCCTAGTTAGATTGCTGAGGTCTATAAAACTGTCACTTCTTTCAAGGTATCAGCATCCAAAGGACAATGAAGATGGTGAAGGGCCTTGAGGGGAAGCCGTATGAGGAGTGGCTGAGGTCACTTGGTCTGTTCAGCCTGGAGGAGACTGAGGGGAGACCTCGCTGCAGTTACAACTTCTTCATGAGGGGAAGAGGAGGGACAGACACTGATCTCTGCTCTGTGGTGACCAGAGACAGGAACCAAGGGAATGGCCTGAAGTTGTGTCAGAGGAGGTTTAGGTTGGATATTAAGTGAAAGTTCATAACCCAGAGGGTGGTTGGGCACTGGAACAGGCTACCCAGGGGAATGGTCACTGCACCAAGCCTGTCAGGNAAGTGTTTGGACTCCCAGGCACGTGGTGTGTTTCTTGGGATTGTCCTGTGCAGGGCTGGGGGTTGGACTTGATGATCCTTGTGGGTTCCTTCCAACTTGGCATACTGGGGCTCTGTAATCTGAGATCTTGCAGACAGATCATTAAAAATCCTTTTATTACTTTCTGTAACAAACCAAATATTTTTGGAAAAAATGCTGAAAATGTATGTCAGGGTACTTAGAACTCCCCAAATAAACAACTCAGGTGAAAACCTAAACAAATGAAAAAGTCACTACATTTGTGCTAAATTTAAATAAAAGGATCTATATAAAAATGAATAACTTTTTTAAAAAAAGACACTAAAATATTAAAATTAAATTAAAACTTATCAGGTAACACAGAGATTTTCAGAGACACTACATGGGAAGTGCAGTGCCCAGGCACATAACCTATTGAGATGAGAAAGTAGGAATGACAAAGCAGAAAAGTTAAAAGAGATCTTTTTAGAATTAATCAGATATTCATTAAAAACCTGAAAGTTGCATCCAAATGAAGAAAATAGAAAGAATCGTAACCGCTGGAAGACTAAACCAGGCTAAGCAGGAAATCAGACTTTTCCAAGGAGGAAGGTCAGCAGTGAAGTCACACAGGGTGCTATTCTCAGACCTGCTGTTTAACAGAGACATAAATAACTGGAAAATGGGGATGTGTTGTGACAATTTGCTGATGACACAGAGCAGTTCAAGGTGCAAAGGATGAAATCTGTTGTAGCAAATTGCAGAAGGTCCTTACAAGTGTTTGTGTAAGAAAATGGCAGATTAAAGGAAATGTAGATACACGTAAAACTATGTATGTGTAAAAAATTGTAGCTTCACATACAAAATGATACTCTGAAATCACTTCAGCCACTAGAGAACGAGACCTTGGGGCTGAGATAAATAGTTCTTTGAATCCATCCTTTCAACAACAGTAAAAATAAACAAAAAAAAAGGACTCAGAGAGAAAGTAATAGAGAATAAAACAGAAGAAGTTATATACAGAAACTCATTATTTGCCCCCACTGAACACTATGTGGTTCCTTCATGTCAAAAAATTATATATTACAAGTGAAAAATGTTCAGAGAAGGTAAGCAAAGGTGTTCAAGGGTTTTGCAGTCTTACAAGTAGTGCCTGATCTATCTGACGCACTTTATAATGAAATAGACATGATTCAGGGAGCTCCACTGAGCTTCACAATATCATGAATGGTACAGAGACCATGTGCAAGGATCATCTCTTTGCTCTGTCCTCCAGCACCATCACTAGAGCCCACAAGAAGCCACTGAGATAGATTATTTGCACAACTCAAAAAATTCAAGAAAGGGAATTTTCAAAAATGATTCCCAGGTGAAAATGGCCTTTTCCTTGTCTTAGATTTTTGTATAATTTAGAGAAAAATCAATGGCTATCTAGTAGCTACTAGTTCAGAAGTAATTTTTTCTAATGATTATTGAGACCTAAAACAAGACCATGAAGCTTAACAGTCAAAGGACAGAATTTGCAAGGTGGCAGGTCTCCTCTGGGTTTGCTTTGCTCTTCAGTCCTGCTGTAGAAGACATGCTGAGCTGCAGGCAAAGTAGCTGAAATGAAATGCAGTGCTTTCAAATTTTCTTTCAACTTGATTTTTGCTTTGCCGTGACATTTAAGATGTGTCAGCATTGTGATACTTCTATGTTTAGGGACAGAGAAATAAGACCTCTATATTACCTCCAGAGGGCAATTGTTTCTATCAGCCGAACCCACTACTTAGGGCTGCTTGACACTCTTTTTAACTGGATTAATTGAGTTTATTTTATATTTTATTTTATATTCTATTAAGTTGAGTTTTTAACAGACATCTAGATTTAAAAAGATTCAGTAGAGGAGGTACTAGCAGTCCAGTTTGACAGACATTTTATGATTAAAATAATGGTCTGGGCTGTGTAATACCTCAAATTTGTTTCTACTTCTGTATGTAGGAATCTATATCCCCAGAATCCCAGAAGATGGGTCTGGAGAAGCAGGCTAGTATTTAAATAAAGAGGAAGGTGAAAAAATTTAGCCTCTGGTTAACACAGTTCTTTGCACAAATTATTATCAAAAAGGCATGAGAATCCAGGCATTTCTCTCCCTAGTTGAGAGCTGGTGAATTATCTTAATTGTTGTCTCTGGTAATTTAACATATTTCACATAAACTGTAAATGATCCAAAAGAAGAGATTAAGGGAAACCATTATGGAAAGATTTAGAGTGATGACAAATTCAGGCAGCTGTGGAGGTAGGTGAACAAACATGTAAGCCAGATGTGGGAACTGTGGTTAAGCCTTTCACACTTTGGATAAAGTTCACATCATAGGGTTTTGCATAGAAAGAGATGTCTCTGGCTCCCTTTTCTTCCATTACATCCAACCACTAGAAATAACAGGTGCTTTAGAAATATTTATTGAATTTCTTTTTCCTAAAATTCAGTTTTATTTGAACCCGTTTTATTAAATTTTTCATTTGACTGCTAAACTGGAAATAAAGGATTTAGACAGCCCAGTGCTTAAACTGTCACTTAAATGAAAGAAAGTTAACTGCCTCAAAACTTACAAACTAGCCTTCTGAGTAACAATTTTACATGTCTATATGCCTAAATACCTCTAAAATTTGGGCCTTATTTCTTGTGCAAAATATTTCATAGATATCAAAGCAATGTAGTTAATTGCTCTTATTATTTGCAATAGTAAGACATGTGCATCTTTAGCAATGTATCCCCTATTCATTAAGGTTAATTAGTTGTTAAATTAAATAGCGAAGGCTGAAATAAAAAATAGAAAATGGTTTATACAGCCTGGTATAAGAAATTTCTTTCTGTCTTAGCTGTTCATAATTCCTCCTCCTTTATTTAAGACNCATAGCGAAGAATAAAAAATAGAAAATGGGTTATACAGCCTGGTATAAGAAATTTCTTTCTGTCTTAGCTGTTCATAATTCCTCCTCCTTTATTTAAGACCACAACTTCAAGTTTTAGCACAGAATGAAGATACATCCCACATGGGAGTTAAATATCAAGTAAAAAAAACCTGTGCAAGACAGTAAAACAGCTACAAAGAAGAAGAAAATATAATGACTGCAAAAAAAAATGCAAACTTTCAGGTCATTGACAACCAAAATTATGCAAGGTATTAATTTTTTTCTTATCACTGGGGTGTCTTTCCTAGAACAAAAGGGAAATTGCTTAACAACCAACATGCCAGGCTCTAAAACAGTGACTCAAGATTGATCTTATGGGTGACTAATGCAACATGACATACCGTAAGCTGCCTATGAATGCAGATTTTGAATGCCAGTGGATGATCAGAGCTGGTGGCTGAATTCTTCCTGAGAAACTTGGAATAAGTAAGATGGAAAGAAAAGATGGTTGTCCAGAGAAATAATGGGAAATATAGGAAGGCGTAAGAGGACAAGAAGATAGGAAGTGCTACAAGGCTTTGGCTCTGCACTGCACAGGTTAGCAACTGATGAACATCACTCAGTGAGTGGGTTCGGGTTTTACGGAATCTTACGCACTTCAAAGCCAGGCCTCTTCTAACCCCTTCCAATGCCTCTCCCCTATGTGCATGTATTTGCCCCTTTTCTGGCACAATATTTAGCAGTTGTGGAATAGATTGGGTTCTAAGGTCATCTAGTCTGTTCAGTGAACATCTGGATGTTCAGTGAACATCCGAACAGTGGATATCTTCAACCAGATCAGGTTGCTCAGAACCCCATCCAACCTGACCTTGAATGCTCCCAAGGATGGGACATCCCCTAGTTGTCTGGGCAACCTGTGCCAGTGTTTCACCACCTCCATTATAAAAAGATTTCTTTCTTATATCTACTCTAAATCTATTCTCTTTTGGTTCAAAATCATTAATATTGTCTTATAAGAACAGGCCCTGTTAAAAAGTTTTTACCCATGTTTCTTATAAGCCCTCTTTAAGTTTTGAAAGGTCAATCATACAGTGAATTACTTTAACTCATTTATATGATGAAGAAAACCTCAACCAAAGAAAAGTTTTGTATTTGACCATCAGGTTCAACTGACTCACCTGGAAGCTGTACAGCTATTAAATCCCACAGAACCTGAAGCTGTGGACAGTACAGAGCACGGTTGTGCTTTGTGAGGAAGCTGAACGTTGCTCTGAATTATGTGGAACATAAACAGCACTACCAGATCCCATTCTGCTCTCATTTGGGTTGTAAGCCGTTTGGCTCTGACGATACACTGAGACAATGTTAGCTGTATCTGCCAAACACATCAACTACAAAACTTCTGGTCTTCTATTTAACGTTGTGCGCAAGTGTGGTTTTGTGTCTCCCAAGTTCTCACAAAGCATTATAACTCATAGTTCTCTATGTAGACCCCTGATGATTAGGCCTTACTCAGCTACAAAAGCAGACTACATATTTTTTATTAGCTAGAAAAAAGCCTGTATATAGTTCTGGAAATAATAATCCTAAACTAAAAATGGAGAAATCAATTACATATGATACCTAGGATCTTACTAATAAGTCAGTTGTTGTTCCTCTTAGAGAGAACTCTGATCTGTCCTTATTGTGCTTGTGGGTTATAGTGCGGTAATGGCTTATCTTGAGTGGCAGTATTTTGGTAATATTATAGAAAAACAAGAGGGAGGAGGCAGGACACTGCTGTAATCTAAATCTATGGTGCCATGGTGAGGAAAAAAAATGGTGATTCAAACATAACAAAGGGAAATGGAGGGTAGCATTTGCTGGACAAGCTTGGGATATTTTAGATAGCTGTACAGGTCCTCTTGTCATTTCAGGTTATTGGCAACTTTGAGACATGACCTTGAAGCTCCAGTATGACTTTGATACAACAAGTGAATTAACAAGAATTAAAGGACTGAGGAGAAAGACGAAATGGAGAGCTGAGTAGTCTAGCTCTTGTATGTGTCAGAAGCAGCTCTACTTATATTAATGCTAATAGATAATACAGAATGAATGCATTCCTGGCAGGTAACCACTGGATGAATCTCTGATGAGATGATATACATATCTGGGGATTTGTACTGTTGAATGTTGGTGTGAGAGAATTTCTGTTCTGTTTCTTTTGGTTGGAGGAGGATGAGATAATTAATTGGTAGTATATAGTATCACATATGTTTACAATATTCTTATAAGTGGACTGTACCTTACTGAACTGGGAATAATAATTATTTTTTTAAAAGCCATAATGATACCATTGGAGCAAGAAAAAAATGTATTTGCACAGTCTAATCTGACAGACATTAATTAGGCAACATGTTGTAATGAATAAGTTGTGGTCTGTTAAGTTCAGCCTTCTTCTAATGGTTTGTAGTAGATGCTTTTACATCAACAAAAACCTTGATATTATATAATTTTATTTTAATTTCAAAGCCATGCAAAACAACAAAAATCTTCATTTGACAAAAGGCATAGAAACAACAGAAAGCTTGAACTTCTTACATGATCTCTTTTGGAAAGATAAGAATAGTTGAGACAGCAAGAATTGGTACTAATTTGAGGAATTTTCTTTCCCAGATTTCCATATTGCTAACCACTCACATTTACTCTGATAAAATATCTGTCATGCCCTGTGCAAAACAATACTGACACATTTCCTTTGCTATACTTTGTCATATAACAATTTCTATATTATGTGCTTTGCTACTTAAATTAGTTCTTTTAAATTAGTGAACACTGTATCATGGTTACACTTTTGCTGTGATAATTCTGTATCTCTAACCTTTTTCACGTGTCATTCTTTCTTCTCCAACTCTTCAATAAGTAGTCAGTATTCAAAATTACTTTTGGAAGATTTATGAAACACTTTATTTGGTTATCGGTCCTTTGCCATCTTGGCTGTGCCTCATTTGCACAAAAATGTTCTTAGATGAAGATTACAATGGTAGTTACAAAAAAGTCTTCACTAATAAATGTGTATATTCCTATTAGGTTTTTTTTAACTGAGATACTGCAATTTGTATTCTGGTAGCTATAAGTTCACATAAAACAAATAAATTTCCTAGAGAAGAAAAAGTGCTGGGAAAAAGTCAGCAAAATTATCTTGGATTTACAAGTATATGTTATACAATTTTATTGAGAATGTGGATTTTTATTAATCCTATCATTAATTTTAAACTTCCAATCAAAATTTATCTTCAATACTATTTTTGCAATAGCAGAATATATTTCAGTATATTATACCTATAACTTGGCAACTGAAACTGAACTACGCTACTGAGAAATACTCTAAGTTGAAATTACTGGTTCATTAAGACTAACAGATCAATTCCGCTAAAATTTTATTTTAAATATACTACTTGTGACAAATGAGTAAAAAGTTTTAAATTTTATTATTTTAAAATGTTATTTTCTTGTTGTATGTGTTTCATTATTCTCAGCATAAGGAACCATTGGATACTAAAACCAATGACAAATGGCCAGATCACTAACTTATGCACTAAAGTATGAATTTCAAGATTAATTACAATTTACAGTAACAAAGTACTTATTATATGACATTTCCATTTATGAGAAACATGCAGTGACATAATAGTGAAAATATTAATTTTTAATGTATTTTATAGATTAGAAAGAAGGTAAAATTTACTATAAGAACCAAAACAAGTTATTTTGTATCTTGATATTTTCCCATTAAGATTTTCTTAATTTTTTATAACTCAAAATATATATTCTTGAGAAACACTCACTTATTTCTTGTACATTCTTGTAGTGCTTGAGTATACATCCAAAAGCCATAGAAAAAACTAGCCTCTTTTGGGATGTGCTAAGGCTTTGGTCTCTGCAATGTCATGCACAAACAATTTCTGCAGTCTAGCATTGTGTTGAATAGATATTTTTTCATGATGTTAAGAGATCCTCTTATTCTTGTATTGACCTCAGGGAACAGAAACTTCTGTAAGTTATTAATTTCTTGTATTTTTCATTTATTTCCTCATTTTATCTCAAGAATGCTGAAATATAACCCAAAATCCATAAATATATTTTGTAAACTTATATGTGTGTAAATATATGTTCTGATACAGTTTTAATTTCCTGATCACATAATGTCTTCTTCTATGGGTTCTTTTTTTTTTTCCCATGAAAATGTGGGAAAGATTCAGGATTCCTGGGCGTAACTCCAAATTTTTCTGGTAACATGCACCAGGAGGATTGTAGACCTTCTGTTCGTCTCATAATGTCTTCTCCTTCTAAAATCCCACCCCCAGCCTCTCACCCAGCCTCAGCTGGCATTTACCCTCTAAATGTTCTGTTATACTGTTCCTTCCCCTTTGGATTCTGTCCTTTTCTTGTTTGGTTACCATCAAATCTCTGTGTAATACCTGTCTTCTCATATGAAGGCTCTTCACTTCTTGTGTAATATGGTGGACAAAAAATCCACCTAACCCCAAAGATTCTAGAGGGTTTAGGGCTAATTCATATTCATGAGCTTTCAAAAAGTCAATCAAGCCCCACAAATCTGCAATAGATCCCCTTTATAAATCTGTATCAGCCAAGAGTGATTTCATAATCCAGTCATAGTGTGCTGAAACCAGACGTGAATGACAAAGTTACACCTCTAAAGAGATCAGAAGAAATTTTGTCACCATTTAAAACCAAAGCATGAGAATAACATATGTTAGCTTACCTCTAATTCATTTTAATTTCTAATTCACTTCTCTGAGGTTGGAATCCTTATCCAAACTTATCTGCACCCCAGTTTTAACCACGGGCAATTTCTCTTTACAATGAAACAGAGAAAGAAACCCAAAGAATATATTTCCTGCTTGCATTACAGAAGGAGAGTAATATAAAACCACCCAAACCTAAAAGGATATATATATTTTATACACATTGAGTACAGCATGTTGGTTAAGCTTGCAGGGTTGTAACACTATCTCAAAAAGTTCTGAAACAAATGTCCACAGAGATAGACATGTAGAGAAAACACCTGTTATGAGGACCCTAAGAAGCAACTAGAGCCTGTGATTGCCCTTAGATTCTAGAGGACTTTGTTGTTGAAGAGCACCATATTTGTAATGTGGCTACATAGCTGATAAACATTGGCACCCTCTGATAACCATTAACTGTTAATCATTAACTCCCAGCTCCACTTGAAATCATGAGTCAGGCCAAATGAAATATTAGATAGGGTGCAGCTTCTCCACGTTTTTTGTTTCTCATTAAACCTTCCCATTAAGCTACAAAGAATGGCTTGAAATCCAGCAGTTGGAATTTTCTGTTAATCCACTTATTTTGTTCACGTACAGCTGAGTAAAATCTCCTTCCTTCCTCCTCGATTCTTGTTAGTGAGTCTCTGCATGGAACTGCCATAAAAAATGTGCACTCTTAACAGAAATCTGTAGAAATATCTGTCTGAAAAACTACTACAACAACAAATTACTGCTTAGATAACAGTCTGTGTTCTTGAGGGGAATAAAATCCTAATAAATGTGTAGCATGAAGGTGCCAATAAAATTATCAAATTAAATACCTTGGAGAGAAAATATTGTATTGTATAAACATCTGACACAATTTTCATACACTGGACTGTGGTTACAATGAAACTCACAGAAGCACACACTAAAGAGAGGAGAAGTGCACAACATTGTGCATAATGTTTTGCATGCATGAAAAAGGCAGAAGCAATATGAAACAGGTACTAAATTTACCTGAGTGGAGTAGGGTACAGACAAATGACTGAAGGTCCAGTTATAAGATCTTGATTGGACAATTCTATCTTCCATGTTAAAAAGTGTTAACAATGCAGATCAGCTTTATCAGGGTTGTGAAATTTTGACACAGCCTTCATTTGAGAAATAATACAGTCATATTCTGCACACCAAGCCCATTGGAAGTGTTATATCAGACAGTATCTGCCTCAGTATCTCCTCTCACACAACCGTCAGCACCATAAGGTTTTGAGGAAATGGAAGCTATTTTCTGATGAATTTACTGTCCCAGAAGTGAAATATCTTTCACTCCCCATCACCAAAATCACAAGATGATTATTAAACTTAATTTTTCACCCTAGCTAATGCTACTGTAGTTGTTTGGCATTTTCAATAGATATATATGCATACTAAAAAAGTTTGTTGGTCCTTTGTTGCACCCCAAATACTTCTTTCATGGGTGCATGTTGTGAACACAAGGTCATACTGATGTCCAACCGTGATACCAGCTCAGTAGCACTACAGCAGAAAGTGTCTGTGTCCATACAAGTGCAGAGTGAGGATTTATCACAGCAACAAGGACAGGTCAGACATGGCATGACCAGCTCTGCAGTGGTGGTATAACCCATCTGTCCCTGTAGTATCCCATCATGTCACCAGGACTAGGCAGAGATACCAGCCGTGGAGCACTTCTGAGTTTTGCTGGCTTTGACTCAACTTCCTGCGAGGGGAAATGAAACCAGTGGGCAGAAGGAGAGCCCTTTGGATGTGTGGACTCTTACAGTGAGATGTCCTAGATCAATCAGTGCATCCATGACAGCCTTGCTCAGATGGGATTGTAAACCATAGCGAGAAGCATTTGCTCACTCACTCTGTTCCGCGCTCGTTGGCCAATTAATGAGCTGTGTAATAAGACCTAAATCTACAGCAGCACTAGTGACCTGGGCCTTGAATCATCACATATTTTGGCTGTTTGTTCAGCCATAGGTTAGATTTTTTTTGACTTCTGAGTGCTGACTCCTACAGACTGAATGGTATAAACCAGTTTATAATTGAAAAATATGACCAGTGAATTCCAGCTTGAACAAAAAACTGATCAGTGATTTATTTAATTAAATATTTAAAAATTACTTATTTTGTGTAAGTGCAGATAAAATTCTGATCTAGAACAGAAAATATTTTCTATTATGCAATATTTTTGTAGAATCCCAGCAGTTTCACAGAATTTCCCCCTCTACTTCCTTTTATCTGAAATGACTAATTTGAATATTATGAATAGGATGTTTGAGGAAGTTATAATATCATCGGGGATAGAGATGGATACTGGCTAAGCTATCTTGGTATACTGTAAAAGACCTTTATGTGTCATAGACACATAAATAACAGGACAGCAGACTGGTTGTCTAGTTTTATAGTAGAGGGCTTAGAAAAATTTCTTTAGATTTGTTGCAGATACACTTGGGTTGGAAGCCATATCTATGCAACTGAGCAAGCTGTAGTAGACTCTCTGTATAGTTCATGGAGGATCTCTAACCTTTTTACCCATCCTAAATCTGGCACCCAAGTGACATTTAATTTGTGTATGTTTTGTTTCTCTGAATGCAAAGGACGATGAGACTGACTCATATCCAGTTGTCTACACTGCACAAATGTCATATTTAGGTGATGTAGACCCCCCTCATCAAATGCTGAACATAATGTACCTATTAAGAAAAGAGTGCATCGTATTTTGTAACTGTTAGTTTATTCTTATCATTGTTTATGGCCATCATCTACGACAAGGAGTTTTTAAATTTCTTTTGAGGCCAACAGACAAATATTCCTAAGTTTAATATGGACCAAAGCATATTGTTTGAAGTTTTCTATAGCCTGGCAGAGAACCTAGCTGGATGAAGAAGGTCACTGCATTACAACAGTGTTGGCATATGGATGACCCAGGACAACAAGAAGGTTCTAAACATGACAGTATAAACTATTGAGATTTGCAAAAGTGCAACAACCTGGAAATCACTGCTTCTAAACATCAAAGAAATTTTTACTAAAACACAAAGCCTGTTTTTTTCTTCAAAGGTTTTGTTTTCTTTTGTATTCTGTATATTATTACTGTCTTGTTTAGTTATTAATATAATCTTCAGTGTGTGCTAATAATTTCTTGGACTTTAAATTGTTTTAAAAGCCATATTAATCCTGAAGCAACTGTACATTCATCTTACCTCCTCAGATGCATCTTTAGTGCACTATAATTTAACCTTTTCTCTGGATACAGGATGTTTAAGGAGTTCCCAGAATAGAAGTATTTTGTTGCTGTAAGATTCTAGTACGATCAAGAACATAATCTGGCAAAGAATATTTACTCATTCTCCGTGTAATCTGTCAACATATAGCCCTAAACATTCCTTTTATAAATTTTTTTTTCCTCTTTCTGTAGAAGACCTAGTACTAGTTTAGATGTAAAATAAGCATGATGAATAAAAGGTGACATTTAAGCATTATATACAGCCATGATACATCACTTTCATTTTAAATTCCATGGCTGAGATGACACTGACTTAGAGGAGTCATTACTTATAAAAATAGGCAAGTCTCTTTTTTTTTTCTCCCTCCCTCAAACATTTCACTTGCAAACAATTTGTATTCCTGGATTTTTTTTTGATATTTGGTTGAATGACATTCCTGTCACTGCACAATTAAAAAAAAAAAAGTAGCAGTAACAAATACAAAGAACCTCTTTTATTATAGTCCCACTGTCTCAAACCAGGCATCCTGAGCTTCACACGGAAGGGCTGCTGTTCAGAGGAGGTGATCAGAGCTCTAAATGTGTAAGACAGGAGCTGTGATAGGACAGACAGATGTAGTGGATTAACGGATTTGATTTTTATATCTGAAAAGAAAGATGATTTTCTGGTGGTTTCTTCTAGGAAAAAGAAAAACCTGTGAACTATATAATATTCCAGAAAGATGTGAGTCAACATTTTTAGTGAAGATATCCATAGGCATGTGCAGGACCTTGATATTCTATTCTATTCTATTCTATTCTATTCTATTCTATTCTATTCTATTCTATTCTATTCTATTCTATTCTATTCTATTCCATTCCATTCCATTCCTTTCCTTTCCATTCCTTTCCATTCCTTTCCATGCCATTCTGTCCCATCCCATCCCGTCCCATTCCATTCTATACAACATCTTGCTTCCAGAGATTTGTCTCCACTGATATTCTTTTTGGGAACCATGAGCAGTCCTTGGTGTGCAGATCCCTTCTCCCTGCAGCCCAGGCTAAGGTACTGTGCAACGAAGAAATGTAGTGCCTGCCAATGTGCCAGTGTAGTTCAGGTCAACAACATCTGCAGCTCTGCTGATCTACATGCCTGGGGCTATGGAGACAAGTTATTTTTTCTCGATAATTGCACACACTAGAAAGGGACCAGCAACATTTGGCCATGTAATTTATCCAACGTTAAATTGTCATATGTAGATCCTGAATCCAGCCTTCTTCTGCAGTGCTTTGTTTAGAGAAGTGCACAGAAGCTGACAGACATGGTGGGTGTCTTGGACAATACTTAAAGGGATGATTATCATGGGAGTCACATACATCACTAGTTTGCTTCTTCGCTTCTGGACAGCGACATACTATGACCTTCCTAAACATCCTAAAATTTATTATCAGTGCCAGGCAGCATCAGTCCCATGGAAGTATAGTTTACTGCAACTTACACTACCCTGCACTAGTTTGTTTGCCTTTGAAAGTCCCCTTGAAGCACCTGCTGAAATGTTAAAAATAGAGTATCCAGCCAGGCTGGGGACATGAAGGCCTCCTGCTGCTGAAAGGGATCTATGGAACTAAAGACAGTGTTTAACTAAACCCATGGTGATAGAGTAACTAGAACCCTCCAAAGCAAAATGACCCAAGGTGAGGCATCTTGCAGAGTGTGTGGAGAGAATAAAGACTGAGAACCAACCTGCTGAGACAATAAGGCCAGTAGAAGGGTGAATTTAACATGATAGCTCAGTTTCATTCATAATTTTCATCCAAATTCTGAAGTCTTAATTATTAAAAGCATCAGAATCTGCAAACTTTCATTCATGACATTCTCTGCTTATAGGAGAGCTATAACAACACTAGGTTCCTTCCTGTGATTTAATTGAAATGATGCCCAAATTGTACTGTAGTGAATGTATAGATAAAGTCACTGGGACATCACAGAAAGACACAGTGCCAATACCAATTCTGCAAAGGATACATGGCACAAGTAAGGGTTGCAGACACTCTCCCTGTATTTATATTTAGATCTCATATGAAAGAGCTGATTGAATACCAGAGAAAACTATTGCACAGATTTTGCTGTTATATATAAAATAATTTGTCTATTCAGGCAAAAAGTAATAAGACCTGTTGTGTGTTCTACCTAGAAATGGACTTAAGACTCAAAAATAAAGTCATCATCTTATACAAGAAAACCTTCCTCTGTACTTCAAATTCTTATGATGGAAATAGATTCTGAAGGAAAATTTTGAGTGTAACTCTAAATACACTCCACATTTCCAGGAAAGCATTAGATATTTGCACAATACCCCGATGTGTATTGATTGCAGATAATTTTAGGAGTGACAATTTCTTTGAGATACTTGGCTGGAACAAGATACCTAAAAAGTAACTCAGTTTCATATATAGATACAGGATTTAGAAATCTTGAATCATAGTGCCAGATCAACCGTGGTTCTTAGGAGTGGCCAAGATCAGCAAATCTCAACCTGTGTAGCCCAAATAGCTTTTCATGGTTTTGTTGTAATACCCAGTACAAGTAAAATCTGCTTCAGCCCTGAAGATACAGATCTGCACCAAAATATCTGGGCTCATACTCTTAGTAAAAAGAGTTTGGCTCCTGAAAAAGAACATGATTTTTATCACTAAGCAGTAGATTTTAGGTGGTCTAAGTCAAAAGTGAAGAAATACAGGAGTCATACCCATTTCTCACTGTTTTATTTTACTTTGCTCAGTTGCTTAGTAAGCCCTCAACAGCTTTGTTTCTGCTTCTGAGGGGGCTCTGAAAGAAATGATTAATTTTAATTTGATGACCGCAAGTTACAAGGGAAATTACTGAATTCTTCAACCTTTAGTATCTTTGAATAAGGCTAGATTACTTTCTGGAAAATATGCTTTAGATAACACTAGTTGCTGTGATCTTTCCAGGAAATGGTGTCACAGAACCATAGAATATCTCCAGCTGGAAGAGACCCATTAAGATCATCGACTCTATTTCTTTGGTCCTTGCAGAAGTACCTAGAACTAAATCATGGGATGTTGCCCAGGTGCTCCTTGAACTCTGTCAGTCTTGTGGCTGTGACCATGTCCCTGGGGAGCCTGTTGCAGTGAGTGGCCAGCCTCTCAGTAAGAACTTTTTCCAGATGTCCAATTTGAATCTCCCTTGATGCAGTTTTGTTCCATTTTCTTGTGTCCTATTGCTGTCCACCAGAGAGAAGATGTATAATATCTTGTATATATAATGCATACAAGATCCTAATAGATAGTCCAATTTAATGACCCTTATGGTCGTTAAATTCGGAAAAATTTCAGATGTTCAGAAATGTTGAAACAGTCTATTGTATTCTCTTCAGCTTTCATGTCAATCCCATCAGAATCTGATTATATAACTGCTACTGTTGCCTTTATACACAAAAAGGATAGGAGTTTCCAGCTCCATATCTTTAGATGGTTTCAACTAAACCATCTAGTAGAGAGAAAAGATTGAGGACCTCCATCCAGATGCACAAAGATATGAGTATCAACTGAATGCTGTGGATGGCTCTTTTTTTTTAAGCCAAAGCTAAAATAGGTTGATTTTTTTTTGAATACTCTGTAACATTCAAATCACACTGAAGGTCAGCTTTATTTAGGCACTGGGATGTTTAAAAGCAATAAAACGAGTTGAAATCCATTGCATACCCACTCTTTTCCATGTCATGTAATACCTATTTCCTTAATCATGTGAACACACAATGCTTTGATTGGACTGTTCAATCCAATGAAACCTGCTGAGTGTCTCAGAAGTACCTCTTGCTTCATAAATATTTATGTATTTTTGGGTGTTTCTGTTGTTGCATTGGATGTTTTACGGTTTTGTTTACCTCCATATCTTGATGTATTTATTGCTACCCTGGTTCCAGTGCATCTAACAGAGTCAAAAAAATATCTGATAGAAGAGGATACTTTACAGTGTAGTTTGGTCTTTAAATTGTGCTGCAAGAACTTGTTATTTATCACTTCTGCCTATTTAGCTAATGATGGAGGATTTAATTTTCAAAATTTTCTTTTTTTTTGTTTGTGCAGTGCAATGAAGTGCTTAGAAGAAACACAGGAGGCCATGTTCCTGCTTTGCCTTTTTTATCTTCACTCACCATGGGGCAATCTAAACAAGCTTTTATTTCTTTATAGTTCATTAATATAAAACAAAATCAAATTATTTATTAGGAGGAAATTGATTTGGTGATTAGGGTACAGGACAAGAAGTCAATAATACTGCTTTTTATTTCCATTTGGCCATCAGTTAAATGACACTCTGTGTGGTACAGTGAGTTCTCTACCTCAGTTTCCCATCTATAAAGACATATAATAATTTCCAATGATTTAATTAATAGCTCCTTTTTAAACACCATGGATGTTTTTTGAATGAAACATTTTATATAAGCCCTGCAAGGCAGTGATTGTCTTGTCCCATGCTGAAAACAATGTTGGATCTTTTAATAAGTATAATGAATATGACAGGCAGTGAATGCAAAGCAGTATTTATCAGCTTTCATCTGATATGACTAAAAAACCTTTTTTCCTGGTTATGTGACCAAGCATATGCATTTTCAAGACATTCTTCTTTAACACAGTGGGATGAATGTCTTGAGTAATTATTATTTTTACCATCAAAGATTTGTAGAAGAGAAAACAAAATATCCCAACTGACAGGACTTATGAGTCAGGGTCAATTTTCTGTTCTGCTGCAGAACTGAGACAAGTCCCTTAGACCCAAACAGTCAAAATGTTCATGTGACTAATGCTCTCTGAGTTTATAGATATTTAGAGCTTCAAACATCTTTGAAAATCTGGGTCTTCATCCCTCTCTGCCCCGGTTGCTTTCATCAGAGGAGGGATAGCAGCACCTCCACACGTAGAGGAAACAAACCATTGTGCACGCCTGGGCAAGGACAACAGTTTCTGCTGCTAACCTCCCACAGGGGAGTGATGTGGCTAATATCCATCCAGATGCCTTTGATTTCCAGCCCCAGTGCTGTAGTACTCATTTATAGCCGAGCTGACTGGGAGTGGTGTTTGGAACGAGTCCAGAGAGAGGTATGAACTCACACCTTTGGATCCATACCAAGACACCTTCAACGCTCTATCATCACTCTCCTCTGAGAGATATAATGAGGATACATTAATTAATGTTTATGAACTGCTTCAGTGCTGCCATATTTAGACTGTTAAGTTTGCATCTGTAGGAAGAAAACAGCAATCAGCAATTCCACCTGAAACAGAAAGCACAAATGGGAAGATGAAACTGGGGGACCCAGAGTGGTTTCCCCCTAGGAGGTGTTTTTCAACACTGCAAAAAAATCTCTGGAGATGACAGCCCTTCAAAGGCAGATTTCCCTCCTCCAGAGACATCCAGGCTAATGAAATTTTGAAGTACATGATGAAAGGTCTGCAAAGCATTTTCCCAACTTTAACCAAAGTTTTTAGTAATGGTTTTTCAAGAAAAAAGAAATAAGCTTAACATGGGAGAGAGATTTATCAAATATTCCAAAATATTTCAAGGTTACTCTGGTTGGTCGTGGGAGTTCTTTAAATGATTGGATGCTTTCTGGACCGTGTATTTGTGAAGCTTCATCTATCACTCAGTGGATTTTCTCCAGAGAAAAATATGTTGTCTCCTTACTTTACTCGTAAGGTAATGCAGAAACTCGGAATTTGATGGATGGATATCAAAGAGTGGCCTTGCATTCACCCTGAGATGAGAGTGGGGATCAGGGAATGGCTCTGGCACACTTTGGCTTTATGATATAGTTTCTGAGCAAGTGCAGCTGTGAGCTCCAGGGGAGGATCCATGCTGACATGAATCATGAGATGAAATTTCTTTGTAGGTAGCCACTCATTGCCTACTGCTACAGTTAGTTGTTTCAGGGCCACTCTTACTGTCTCTGGGCCGTTATTTCAAGTGTTTCCCTTGAACCTTTTGAGTACTTTGACTTACATGGAGTCAAAGAGCAGTGATTGCAGCAATACTATTCTGACTACTGTCTTTGCCTTTTGAAAAATCCCCACTTCAAAACTGTATTTAGGCAGGTTTCAGTGAAAAATGTTGTTAACTCAAAAAACTGTTTTCTCCCTTCTTTAGGCTCTCAAAACAGGGACCCCAACAACAACTGTGCATATTCTACTCTTTGCTCTGTCTTTCCTATACTTAAAAGGGGAGAACACAAAGCAAATATTTTATCAAAATGAGCGCTACTTTGTTGGGAGACTTCAGCATGTCAAATGAAGCTGATCCAGTCTACTTGTAGCTTACAAAGAAGTACCTCTTTTATTTTATCAAAATTTCCATGAAAGCTGTTCATATTTTTTAGTGTCTGTATCTTAAAAAAGTTAATAGATGAATAGCGCACTCTTCCAAACATCATGGTAATTTGTCTGGGTCTGTAATTTAGTAAAGATTTTTAGGCTTTGAGATTTCTTTTCTAAATTTTAATATAACTTATGCTACTGTATTTGTAGCGAGACAAGAGAGCTGAAGAGGAACTTTTCACAAGGATGTGTAGTGATAGGACAGGGGTGAATGGCTTTAAACTGAAAGAAGGCAGGTTCAGATTGGGTATTAGGAAGAAATTCTTCCCTGTGAGGGAGGTCAGGCACTGGCACAGGTTGCCCAGGGAAGTTACGGGTGCCCCAACCCTGGAAGTGTCCAAGTCTAGTTTGAACGGGGCTTTGAGCAACCTGGTCTAGTGGAAGGTGTCCCTGCCCATGTCAGAGGGGTGAAACTGTGTGATCTTTAAAGTCCCTTCCAACCCAAACCATTCTGTGATTCTGTGATTTGTTCTCTTAATGACCCTACTAGACTATATACATGATTTAGTTCCTCAACCTGAGCATTTTCATCTGAAAAATGAACAGATTCTTTTAATATTTGTAAAATGCATTTGTCAAGGTAGCAGTCATTGGTTACAAAAAGATTATGACAACTTACGGCAATTAAGAGAATAAGAAAATGATGTAAATGTTCAATTTTCTTAATATAAGGAGGGTAGGATATGAAACCAAATAGGAAAAAATTTAAAATAATATGCTGTGAAAGGGTTTGCAAAACAGTGAAAAAATTACAGCATGGGATAGATATACCAAATTACATTAGATAAATTTAAAATTTAATGTTTTGCTGAAGACTTCTGAATATTCTAAGTTCTCTAAATCAAGCATAACATGTTTCCATTTTTGTTCTATCCATCTTTAAGTACAGGATTTTTGTCACTGTTGAATACAGGAAATTGAAAGAATGTTTGATCAGCTATTGAGAACTATGTATATGAACTATAGTACAGATTTATGTTAAATATGAAAACAATATCTAACTACTCAGTATTTCCCTTGCACAATGGGGATGAGAAGGAAAGACAGATTTGAAACTGGTGTTACCAAGGAAAGGACTAAAATCTTCATAGGGACAGGTTGAATCTGACAGATGTATTAAGCAGGACCTATAAAATTTTCTTTGACAGACTCAGATTTTCAGAAAAAGAATGTAATCTGAAGGTTAAAATTACGATAATAATTTTCTTGGTAGTGTAATGGCTTTGGATGATCTACCTGCATCTTTAAATTCATCCTGGTGCTCTCTGATTCAATGAGCACGGTCCAGTGCCTCTAGTTCAGTGGAATTTAAGGAAGTATTATCCAAGCAGCAGCTGGACAAGAGAAAAAATAATATTATTGCAAAGTAATGCATTTCTTGGCAAGAAATGCAATGATTTTTGGCACCTTACAATGTTTTAGTGCCATCTGGTGACTCCCCAAAATGTTACAAGAACATCGGCCAAAATGCCTGGATAAAATAAATATATCATCAATAGGAAAATTTAACATTAATAGTTAGGCACTGAAAATCTAACTATCAGAACTTCTTTGCTTCAGTTACAGGATACAGTCTTGTACCTTGCCATCAGATTATGAATTTTAAGCACTAGACACCTGCATGACAAAGCTGGCAGATAAACAAAATATCTTCCTAAACATTTTCCATGAGAACTGAGAAAATGATGTTTTGTATGTAACTGCAAAGAGAAGTAATTGCGGTTTTATAAATGACCCATTATGAATTTTTCATATCTATCCAATGAACAGACGAGAATTATAGAAAAAGGAAAGAAACCTACTGGAGAAAAAGAGGGTTTAAAAAACCCCAAAACTACTCCATGCAGAATATATTCCTTTTGAAGTAAGATGTGTTGAATTATGCATTTGATCTTAGCATGGGGATTAAATTTCTTTAATAATAAATACATCAAATAACATAAATTAGCCATTGTTTAATTTTTTTTTAATGAGAAAACACCAAGCAGAAAACACTACTTATGTGCTCCTAACCTTTGCTCAAGAGCTTTAACTTTTGGTTATAGAGTGAAAATAAAGTTAAAAAATAGTTCCTTCTTACTCAGCAGCCCCTTTTCTGGGTTCGGAGTCAAATCAGCGGACTTTGGAAACATTTTCCCTTACTTTTTATGTATTTTAGCTGTGTGGCACTGACACATCTAAGAAAGATTAATTTTTTCTGTCTCCTGTCTTTTGCATCCTGAGCTGTGTAATTATTTACTAGGTTTTAATCAATACATGCAGTGCAAATGTCTTCTTTGTCCAGGTTTCCCAGTTGTCTCTAGGGACGTAATAGGAACACAATGAGCCTCATAGAAGTTATCATAAGCATTCATTTTAAATTTCACTGTAGGTTAAATATTTAACTTCAGGTTTTAAAGAAACCAATTCTATTATCTCTTGTGCCTTTTTCTCTTCATCAAAGGGATATTGGGCTGTCTCACCTTTGTTCTGACATTCACAGGTAGAGACTGATACAGTAAGGAAAGACAGCGTGGGATGAGATATCAGAAATAATGTGTGACTGGACTTGATGACCTCAGAGATCCTTTTCAGCCTTGTCTCCTTACAGAGATCATAAGTCTTCAAATATGTCCAGCAGAAACTATATATTGAAGGCTTTGCCCTCAGAGCTTTCAAGTCACTACAGAAATTTGTATTGACTTCAAATCAGTTTGGAGCTGGCTGGTAGTTTCTTAATTTTATGAAATTTGCTTGGACTGCTGTGTTCTTTAAACACATTTTACACTGAGTTGCATTTGTGCAGTCCTGGTTAATTATTGCTTTATTGTTCCTGGTGGCTCTCCTCTCTTTAGGAGGGAGCTGTGGAAGGTTTGTTGTTTCTTATGATTTGGGCATCTGCTTTGATATCATAACTGCCTGCTGTGAGGAATAAATCTGTAAGGGGTCTGTTTTCCTGTATGGTATTTTTTATCTAAAGGACTGGAGCATCTGTAGTGTTTCATACATTAAAAATCAGCTCAAGAAGGTTTTTTATTTTTATTTCATATTCCTCACCACTCTTTCTAGGTGAATAGCGCTGTTTCCAAATGTTTTATTATTTTTTAATTTGAAGATCTGATTGGAGGGCAAATACTTTCTATCTAGAACACTTGTCAAGATTCAGAATGTTTCTTTATTACACCCTTGGCATTTCAGTGTGTTTTTCCTTGAGGCAGGGAGAAAAGAAAAAACAAAAAGGCCTTTGAGGTGAAAGATGAGGGATAAGGACGAAAGGGAAACGAGTGAGGTTAAGACATGCCAGCCTTTTTTTGTCACAGTATAGCCACGTGTGTCCTGGTAAGATACTCACCAGTAAGCAGTTTTGCCTTACTGTGGCACATTTGCACCACTCCAGTTTGTCTGTCACTTGATACTGAGACTGCTTCACTCTCAAGTACCATCCAAATTCAGAGCATCCTTTCCCCTTTTGGTGAGTGCTGTCAGCATCATCTGCTAAATCTCCCAGATATTCCTTGCTTCCTCTGCTCCTAAACACAGTGTGAAGGTTCTCTGAGTTTCTGGTGTAGGAATTTTATACCTCGCCACCCATCTTTTTAATTCTACACAACATCCGCCTTGCAGACCAGTGTCAGGTGAAGTACTTCATCCCACCATATAGGAGAGAACAGTCTGGTGTGTCTGAAGCCATTGATGATCCTCTGGAAAGCACAGCTTCAATTTTTAGCACCAAAACAGAGTTCCTGTCTGGCTACTTAATAGCTCAGAGATTCTGGATCTCAAGGCACGATAGCATGTGTTTATTGAACACTATTATCTCTGTGGGTTGAAGGAAGTCTGACTGATGCCAGTGAAGAGCACTCTAGAAGATCGCATGGAGTGATGCTACGTCCCTTTTAGGAACTTTCAGGTTTTTGTAGCATTTAGAAGGCTACATTGTGATTTCCCCTCATTGACAGGAGTACCATATCTGTGTTTTCATGTTCTTAGATGCAGAAGTGGGCTGACAAGATAGAGAGGTCAAACGTTTTTTGCCCGAAAGAAGACATATGCTTGGAAAAGTGTTATGAACAATATCCTAAGTCAGAAAAACAGTGACCTTAATGCTAGGAAAGAAACATAAATAAAAATGTCTGTGTGGGAAGACAAGTTTAGTAAAAATAAAGCAGTTGCATGAAAAATAAAGACTTGTGGAGTTCTGTGTGTGTTAAGGTGTACTAATAAAGAGAGCAAGAGACACATGAAGACACAAACTCGATCTTTGGTACACAGCATTTGTGCATTAACAACATCACATAAAACGTCTGATGGAACATGACAGGCACAAATATTACATGAACACTTAGAGCAGGTTGCACATGTTCCCTGGCTGGCAGCTGCAGATGTTGCAGTGTTCAAGTCAAATAAAAAAATGAAAAACATTGCTCTGTCAACACGTTTTTCATATCCATGTTGTGCAAATCTGCCAGTCCCCTTGTTATTCATGGTACCTAAGTGTTATCTGTCATAAGTACCCGGGTAACTCATTTCAGTTTGTGATTTCATCATAAAATTGAAAGAAAATACATTTTGTTGGCTACTTTGAGACACAGATTCTTCAAACACAAGATTAAAGTGACCTTTCTGAGAAAATTCACTCTTTGGGAAAATATTCTCTGATTTCAACTCAAATTTTGTTGTTATAAAAGCATGGATCAACTTCTATTTTACAACAATTATAATTTAAACTTAACAAATGAGCAAGGAAATGCTGATAATTACACCTGTTTTAGCCAGATCTTACATCTTAATGAGAAAAATGTACAAAACATCTATATTATAATTGTCAAACATATTGGACCAGTATAAAAAGCCTAGTTTCCTAACTAATTCAGTATTCAGACAAAAACATATAGTAAATTTTTTTCATGGCAGGGGGTTGGAAGGAGGTGATCTTTAAGGTCATTTCCAACTCACTCTGTGACCCTCTGATTTATAGTAACATTTGAGAAAAATTGTCTCATCTGTAGCTAATAGTTCTAACCCAGCTTCTTTATCCTCAAATAAATTCTATTTTTCAAGTACTAGGAGAGCTGGTGTTTATATACTACATTTTTTACTGGAAGAAGCTATTTTTCCCTGTTGGTATGAGAACTGGATGAATAATGAATAAATGTATTCAAGAACATATTCACTGACTTCAGCTCCCAAATCATTTGATTTTGCGTGTGTGTGTGTTTTGTTTCCCTCTCCTGCCTTAGCAAACCATTTTAGCCTGCTATAAATTTGTGTGCATAATTGTTTTTGATTTGAGCAGGACTATTTGATCCTTAGAAACCTGTGAGTCACTGTCAGTATGTTTGGGCAGTGGTACATGTGCCTGGCAGAAATTTTAGGTCAATCATTTGTCAAGTGCTGACACAGGAAAATTGCTGCAGTAAGAGACTTGGAAGATCCTGGAAAAGAGATTGAGGTCTGATGGCTGGGATTGCTAAACAGGCATGAACACAGTGAACAGCCACATTTGTGCAGATTAGTTCCATGGTATGAAAATTCAATTGGCAAATGTTGAAAATATGGAAGTAGAGGTTAGTAGAAGTAGAGTACACTGTCAGGAGGGGGAAGGAAGGTATCATTTCATAAATTTATCATTTCATATAATTTCCTTAAAATGCTGGATTACTGAGTTTGGTCTTTTCTTCATGTGTGTTACACAAAGCAGTCTGCAAAAATTTACAATGCATTATCTACATATATATATGTGTATATGTATGCATACATACACATATATGTGCATGTGTGTGTATGTATTCTTGCCCCAAACCTGCCTGTATTTGAGTTCTCCATTCTAGGCATACTTTGAAAGATTTTCTTTTTCTGACACCTGTGGACCTTTTCATGACTATTCTTCCTCCAGTGCTCAGGCACAGTGAATTTGTCAGATTAGTTTTGACCCTTCCTCAGGGGGTTGGAAAATGCCTGTCCTACCTGGATGCTCATTAGCACTCAGAACCGTCCCTGTTATACGTGCAGCATTTGAAGCCTTTTCCTGATAATGATCTTGATGGTTTCAGTTCGCAGTTCTTGTTTTGCTAGCAATTTTTTGTAGTCCCATACTCCCCGGTGTTCCCTGAAAAGACTTGTTTTAATGAGATACTCCTGGGTTTAGACATTGCGGAAATAGGAGGAGGAGAACAATGACATCAATAAAGCCTCTAGTATTCTTTGAGTATCCTGCCAATGATCCATATCTTTAAGATGTGCAGTTCAGTGTTAATTCTGCCACTGACATATGCTATAAGCTGTGTTACACACATTTCACATCTCCTCCTGTCCATGAACAGTGTGAGGGCAGAATTCTTCTGACATCTTTATGATACCCACTGGTTTTGAACTAGGTTTCTTTTTTCCCCAGCTGTGTCTCATTTAAAGAACTGATACAAGGTTGTATCAATGCACACATTTTACCCCACCACCTACAGCAATGGGATAATATGAGTAACCCTTAAACACCTACCCCTCCCCTGATTTTTCATAGCACCACCCAAGGCAGCTCTGCAAGCTCATGCCCCACATAATAAGGCTTCTGACCTCCAACTGCTAATCTATAGTCAATAACTAATAACCCTGAGGGGCACACCAGAATGGAGGGAGATTAAAGTGTAGGTATCTCTGATATAATTGAAGTACAAGGCTGCAGCATAGAACAAGTGTTTTGCCAGGCACAGCAGCTAGGACCAGAGTTCAAATGAACTCTTTAATCTCATACTTTCTACAGCAGTTTTCAAGCACTTTGTAATTTGGAATGTATTTAGTCCCTCAAAGAACCACATGAAGACAAGAGGCAATGAGCACAAGTTGTACCAGGAAAATTTTCACCTCGACATAAGAAAGACATTTCTTACAATAAAAGCAATCATTCACTGGAATAACCTCCACAGGGATGTGATGAAGTTCCCAGAACTGAAGGGTTTCAAGATGTGTTTGAATGGTTTCAAGATGTGGTTGGAAGGGGTGATAATTTCTTCTTTGTACCCTTTACCATGAAAGTTTGGACCAGATGAACTTTCAAAGTCCCTTCAATTCTGGGCTATTTTATGTTTTTATGATCAATTATTACTTATTTAACCAGTAAACAGTCTGTCCTGGCCCCCTCTCTGAGTCTCACAGAGTCACAAATAAAGTTTTTGTCATGGCAAGAGACTGAATCCAAGTCAGAAATCCTAAGAACATTATCTCTTTCTTATCCTTGAGTTGGACTTGGTCAAATTTTTTATTTGAAGATTTTTATATTATCACTACCAGAGTTTCAAATGCAGGACCTTTGGGACTACAAGAGGGAAGCTGAGCCACAGCAATCAGATTACTGGTATTTACTGTGTCTTTTAATGTAGAGGGGGTGAATTTTATCATTTTCCCACTGGTAGCTGGAATGAAAACAAGAATTAACTGGAGTATAACAGTCAGTATACTCAGCATGAAGTAAAGGTCAGGAGAGGGGAATGCACTTCTCTCGTCTGCTGACATGAGACAAGGTTCAATTACAAAGAAGGCGTAGGAAGGGTGAATAATGCCTTTTGAGGACAGAATCTCCAAAACTCTCGTCAAGAGGACAGGACTGTAATACAATACTCAAGAAAACAGTGGCTACTGAAATAAATGGGATATGATTTGCATATACATTGATTGTGCAATGTGCTGGTGTATTGGGTCTGGCTGAGATGGAGTCCATTTTCCCTTAGCAGCCCTCACAGTGCTGTGCTTTGAACTGGTGGCTGGAAGGGCATTGATAACACACCAGTGTATGGACTAGTTCTGTGTTGTGCTGGCACAGCGCCAGTGCTGTCTCTCAACATTCCCCNGGACTAGTTCTGTGTTGTGCTGTGCTGTCTCTCAACATTCCCCCTTCCATCAGGAGGCTGGGCCAAGTCCTGGGAGGAGACACAACCAGGCCAATTGACCCAAATTAACCAAAGGGATATTTCATACCATATGATGATAGCTCAGATATAAAAGCTAAGGGAAGAAGGAGGAAGGGGAACATTCATTATTTGTAATGTTTGTCTTCCAGGGCAACTACTATGCATGCTGAACCCCTGCTTCCCTGGAAGTGGCTGAACATCATTTACTGATGGAAAGTAGAGAATAAAATGGGTTTTTTTTCTCCTTATTTGTGCACAAGCAAACTTTCGCTTTCGCTTTAGTAAACTGCCTTATCTCAACCTACGAGTTGTTTTCCGTCTTATTTTCTCTCCCCAGTCCAGCTGGGAAGGGAGCGACAAAGTGGCTTGGCGGGGACCTGGCATTCAGCCAAGGTCAACCCACCACAGCTAGAAAGAGCTGTCAAGCAACTTTTATATATATCAAGAGCTCTTACATGTCCATATGAGCCACAAGGGTATAGATGGACAATATAATAAATTACAGAATAATTTAGACATCTTAGTATTTTTTTTTCTTTACAGCCCTTTAAAATGTAGTTCTAGAAACAAATGAAAAGAGAAAATGATAAAGATTTACCATAGAGCAGTTACAAAAAACTTGAATAATTGTGCCTCATTATGAAAAACTCAAAGTGTAAACAAGCTAAAACAAACTGAAAGAGGATGTGTTTGAATTAGGTATAAGGAAGAAATTATTACTCTGAGGGCGGTGAGGCACTGGCACAGGTTGTGAATGCCCCATCCCTGGAAGCGTTCAAGGCCTGTTTGGATGGGGCTTTGAGGCGCCTGATCTAGTGGAAGGTGTCCCTGCCCACAGCAGGGAGCGTGGAACAAGATGGTCTTTAAGATCCATTTCAAACTAAACTATTCCATGGTTCTATGATGATTCTTTGAAGCTACTCACATGGAGGAGCTCGCAGTCCAAGTAACAAAATGAAGTTAGAGAAGAAAGAGGAAAAAAGAGTGGGAGTAGTTTGGAAATTGTTTATGCAGCTTCACATAGTTGAGAAGACAACCTGAGTTTGCAGAATTTCCTCTCAACCAAGAGCATACTCAATGTACTATTCCTTTAATGATTTTCCCTTGTCTGTAACATTAAAGCTGCTTCAGTAATATTCCACCCTGACCAAACAATCTGTCAAGGAACCTTCTTAATATAATATAAAGTCACCTTGGCTCCAGTGGAGTAAACTAAATCTTGTAAGTAAATGGAGGTACTTTTGAGAAATATATTTTCAGGTTGCAATGTGATAAAAAAAGTTTTTGTGACAACATTTTTTAGTGTCATTTTTCAACTTTTGGTTTTAAATTTTTCATTCTCAAATAGACCAAGAGAAGTTTGCAGAGGGTTTCTGCTCAAATCCAGAATATTTTTGTGAAAAACTGCCATATTGACAAAATCTGGAACCAAGTGGTATTTTTTCACTACAATCTCTCTTAAAGATGGTTTTGGGGTTTTATTTGCTTTTCTGTTTTGTTTTGCTTTATTTTTCTTTCTTCCTGCATTTCTGTACTAAAGATGTATATGCAAAGGACACAGCCTGAATTCTAGATTCCAGATAAAAATCTGCCCAAGTAGCACTTAGAAAAATAATGTCTGTTTTTGTAAATGGCATAAATCTGACTGGGAATCATGCAAAGGAATAAATATGGAACCATGCAATCTCATTTATACAGTCAGTTTTCATTTGTATACACATCCTTTAAGAAGTCACTGGGGAAATGAGTGCAGACACAACCACCTTCCAGTCAGAAAATTAAGGGTGATTAAGAATTCTTGATTAAAACCCTGCTTAATTAGTGGACAGAGTGAAGTCACAGGCAGGCCGGTTCCAAGGTATTTTCTTGTGTACAGATGCTGAAATGCCAAATGGGATCAAGAGAGATTTTAATTACAAGAATGATGAGAAAAGTCAAGCAACAAGGTAAGAAGTAGTTCTGTAAAGAAGACTATATAATAACACAGGCAACACTGCGTACTAAGAGCTCCCAGAGAATTAGATTTAATCATAATAAATGATAGGGCTGCACAATGTGTACTGTTGCATTTTCAGTTCAAAGACTTGACTTCATGTGCTACATAAGTGTGTGGACGATTTTCATGTAGCAAATAGCACAGTGCAGGGATGTAATTTAACCAAAGTTCCAGTCCTTGGACCTGCAAATCTGAAAAAGAAAAAAGTGACTCTGGTTCCTCAAAAATGCTTATGTGATTTCTCCTGCATCATAGAATCATAGAATATCCTAAGTTGGAAGGGACTGACAAGGATCATCAAGTCCAACTCATCCCTGCACAGGACACCCCAAGAGTCACACCCTGTGCCTGTCCAAACACTTCTTGAGCTCTGTCAGACTTGGAGCTGTGACCATGTTCCTGGGGACTACGTCTCATCATCCTCATGAAATCTATTTTATCATGCTCCTTCAATATTCTTCTAGAATGATGTCTACATCACACTGAAGATCTGTCAGGTAACAAGTGAAGAGAGCCCACGGACCGATATATTACTTGAATTTTCTTTACCATTTCTCTGTGATTTCCATACTTAGATATATAGAAACATTTCTATCTGAGCTCCATTTTTTTTTCTTTTTATATTTCTTAGTTCATATAGCTCCTAAAACACTGGAGTTCTCCTGTGTATAAATACATAAATTATATAAATTTTTGTTCTGAAGCGTAGCTTATCTCCTTCACACATGCATACAGTTCATTACCAAAGTTGAAATAAAGTTTAAGGGCATGAATCAGCAGTATATTGCCTTTAACCCAGCACTCTGCAGGAGCACTAAATATTTTTGAGCTCTGGAAAGAGGAAGATGCCTTCACAGCTGGTTGTGTGGTGTTCTAAACCTGCAGGGTTAATACTGTGCTACAATACCTTTACCGACCACAGTCTCTTCATTTATTCACTGCAAGTATTCTGTAAAAAGTGTTTCTTGCAACAACTAGATCAACATGTCCAAAGAAATCTCCTAGTAAAGATTAATGAAAGAAAGAATATAAAAGACATAAGACTTGACTAAACTAATTTTACATGTGACTGCGAACAAATGATAGAAAGATACTAACGAACATCATAGAAAGAAAGCCAACCCTGTGGAGAGGTTCTTACAAGTCCCTGTGGTGATAAAAATAATAGGACAGAAGAAAGACATAGATATTTGATAACAACTGTATAGACTGATTTCAGGTTGGGAAAATCATTTTAATATATCACAGGAGTAAGGACAGGGTAAGGCAAAATTTTTTAAGATCAAGGTCCCAATACTGGTCTGAAACATAATTAGATAGACATAACCTGACAGGAAACAGAGCAGTTAGAGCCCGAAAAGCCTTCTGATGTGGGCAAAACCTAGCTAGTTTTATGGCACATCTTGACATTTTAATGAAAGTTTTGTAGAGACTGTTTACGGCAATATCAGGACTTAATGAACTTAATGGCTGGGATGTTCCTTCCAGTTCTTTGGCCTTCCCTTCTAGATACTATCAGAGAGATTATGGGAATACCAGTCTCATTACTGCTAATTATAGGCATTTGTGCTCTGTCTGAGTTATAGAAGGATAGTTTATCTAGTGATGTACACTCAAGAGGTCACCCAGTGTTGAAGGATAATTTTAATTGAGGTTGTAATTAAAATATCTGCTTTATAACATATTTTCCTGTTCTTAATGAATGTGTTCCTCTATGCTTATTGATTTATATACTAATAAGGAAAAGTCTAACGTCAGATTTGTTTAGTGGTTCTTTCAGGATTTGTTTAGTGCTTTAAAGCAAATCGATACTTGGAAAAAAGCACTGCAGAGGCAGAGAGGCTGGATGTCATGAGATCTCTGGCTTGAAGACTGTAAATCGGATCAGTATAAATGTGACTATATGAATTTGCAATTATTTTAAACAATTACTTCTTTCTGATAATTACTATTGCAATTATTTCTGATGCAAAAAGTTGAGGGTACTCACAGCTTGTCACTCCAGCTCCTAAAATCATTTTGCTTTTCATCACATGCTGGAACTATAATATCTTAGGGAAAGCCACAGTACTGAAGTGTATTTGCCCTGATGCAAAAGAGATTCATTATCCCTGAAAAGTGTCTGGGGTTCTGAAATTGGATAGATGTAGACCTAAGAAATAACAAAAAGTATATAAGATGCAGGCCTCTTCTCTTAAATCACAATGACCGTCTTTTTGGATCTTGTTTCATTTGAATTTGAATAGCCTGAAGGTTTAAGAGAACTTTTAATAAGGAAAATTTAGAAATTGATTATTTCTGAGAAAAAAATTGCACGAAATCTGGGGAAATTTTTCTTTAGATAATAATTATTATATAGGAAGCATTTTTCTTATTAAAAAAACCCAGTCTGTCTTCAAATATAGAATAGATCTAGAAAAGCTATAGAACAATTGCTAGATTTATCCTCAAATTGACCTTCACTAGTTCTCTTCACATATGCCACAATGAAAATAAATGGTGTATTTAAGATAACTGATTCTCTTCATGACTTGTCAAGTACCTGCTGTGCCAGAAATCAGGGAAATATTGAGAATAACCGTGTGGAGGTGGTTACCTATATGAAGGAAAAGACTCTTTCCAATTGTCTTTTCCATGGTTTAGGGACAAGGGATGAAAAGTGAACTGCCAAATCATTGGTACAATTTAGATAGTCCAGTTCTTTTTCTCATAATAGTAATGTACAACCTGGAAAGAACATAGTAAGACTCTCACACCCAAGAATATGTTTACATGCTTGATAGTTAGAGAGAGACAGAAACACACTTCATGTTTTCACTTATAGTTGTCTAAGCCTAAGGAATAGGCCTGGCTGTAAATTTTGTTAAAACTCTTTCTGATGGAAAAGTTATCTTGGATGAGATGCCCTTCTTAATGAAAATAATGTTATTTTCAGAGAAAGTTTCTGCTTTTCCTTTACAAAATTACTCCCAGAGAGAAAAATTCTGAAAAAGAAAAGAAAGTGTTTCCCTGTGAATGTTGCCCCAATGAATGAGAATCACTTCACATAATTATATCCCTACCATTAGGGGTATAACCATTTAGTCCACCCTCACTTTTCCTTACAATCAATAAAAAGCAGAGGAATCACCTGAGCAGTTATAGATGTCTAAAATGAAACTAATCTCACTCTAAAAATGCTTGTTTCCCTCCCTTTGGCTATAAATAGTCTAGATGACTTGTTCAAATGTGGGCATCTACACTACAGATCTCTCAAATTAGGTTATATTAATCCAGCTCTAGCTGTCATAGGGACTTTAATTCCTGTGAATTTTGGTCTCTTACTGTTAAATGGTGTACTGATTTAGTCTGGGGCAGAGTTGATTTTCTTCAGAGTGGCTGGTAAGGGGCTGTGTTTCGGATTTGTGCTGAACACAGGGTTGATAATGCAGAGATGTTTTTGTTATTGTGAGCAAGGCTTGCACAGAGCCAAGGCCTTTTCTGCTTTTCGTGCTGCCACACTGGTGAGGAGACTGGGGCTGCGCGGGAGGTTGGGAAGAGACAGAGCCAGGACAGGTGACCCCAACTGACCAAAGGGATCTTCCAGACCATATGACATCATGGTCAGTGTATAAAATGGGGGAAGAAGGAGTAAGAGGGATGACATTTGGAGTGATGGTGTTTGTCTTCTCAAGTAACTGTGTGATGGGGCCCTGCTCTGCTGGACATTGCTTAGCACCTGCCTTTCCATGGGAAGCCATGAATTAATTCTTTTTTTTTCTTGTGTGCGTGGCTTTATCTCAACCCAAAAATAAATTTTCCATCTTTTACCCTTCCAATTCTCTCCCTGATCCTGCTAGTGGGGGAGTGAGTGAGGGGCTGCATGGTGCTTGGTTGCTGGCTGGGGTGAAATCATGGCAAACAGCAAGGAATATCTCCAGGACTTCATCTCCCCTAATGCATGACAGATGTTCAGCTCATATTTGATGCATTACCTCCTCCTATCAAGACTGAGAACTATGATGCATTATGTCAGATAATTAATCCCAAAAACGAAATTAGGAATGTAAAGTGCCTGACCCATGGCTCCTGCAGGACATTTCAGATACATAATTTGGAACTGAATAGGTCTGTTTGGAATGAAAACATTCAGGGGATTGAGAAGAAATGATGTGATTTGTCACTGAAATTCCACACTTGTGGAAAGTGTTTTCCTGGGGCAGGTTTTTGGTAGCTTTTTTGTTCTTTTTTTTATATTTTGGGGTTTTTTTTAATCCAACTCTCTCAGCCAGGCAGTGGCATGTTGAGTCCTTCCTCATCTCTTCTGACAGGACTCCAAACTTTCTAGAAATTTCTTTTCTCTCAGGGAAGAATTCAGAGAACTCCAGCTAAGGTCCTGATGAATGTTGGTCAGTCAGTGAAGTGGCACTATCCATGCTTAAGGTAAGTCCGGAGTGAGTTTCAGATCAGGCTGTACAGGGGGTTCCCATACTCAGGTGTGTCAGTCAGAGGGGTGCAGGTGTGCAGGTTCGCACAGGCAGTGTGAGCAGGAAGGTGCAGTCTCCCTCCCAACAGCTCAAGAGGAGAGTTCAGGAAGGTTTTCCACTCAAGAGAGTGCCAAGTCCTCTGTGTGTGTGTCAGAAAGGATGTGAACACACAAACGGAGCTGCCGTGGAAACATACAGGGTTCCAGGGATCAGGCTGCAGGGAGGGCCAGAGCCTGCCACTGGCATCAGTGTGTAACAAACAACACTGTGAAATAAAGAAATTGTGCTACAATACATTATATATATGGATATTTTTCATGCCTTGTAAAACCCCTTCAATAAACCATATTTTCAAGGTGTTCTATAATACCTAGTCTGTCTGCATAGGCAGGCAAACATGGGCTTGAAAGACACAGAGTCATAGAATCACAAAATTCAAGTCTAAGCTTCAATTGAATACTACCATGCCCAGTCAGCACGGTAGTAAGCTTCTTTTTTGAACACTTTCATGAATGGTGACTCCATCATTTCTCTGGGCGGCTTGTTCTAATAATTACCACAACCCTCTGTCCTGCACACATTGCAGGCAGGCAGGACACAGTGGTATACTGTGCATTCTTCTCATTGTAAAGCAGTCAAAAATGATATTTCTGGTAACTTGAATTTAACATATTTCCTTCTGGTCCAAAGTCATGGTTATTATATCACTCCCAGGCCCTAGGAGGGCTTCTGTCTTCCCAAATGTGAAAATACTTACATTGATCCACACTCCTTCCCATGGCTGTGCTGCACCAAAGCAAATAACACCTATTGGATTTATACTTTTGTCTGTGAAGTTGCCTGTTTTTCCCTTTGCTCTAGTGCTTTAGGCTCAGAAAGAAATAGCAACTAGTAGTGACCCAGAATCTAATCCTTGGAGTGGATGGCTGTATAACTTTCCCAGCTCTGACTACCCTGACTGGTGAGATTCCACTGCCTCAAGTATAATGTGGGATTTGTGCTATTTGGAGGCTCTTTTCTGGAGGAAAAGTGAAAATAAACTTTAAACTTATCACACACATACTTTCTTATAAGATGAATGTGAACTGTTTCTGCATCTCCTGAAGGTAGATATCATGAAATGTCTGTGTATGGAATATTTTAATAATTTTTTCAGCATTGTGTACTCCTATACTACATATGAGTCAGTACCTTGTTGTCTTGTTTGGTGGAAACTGCTGTGTTTTGTCACATAGAATCACAGAATATGAATCATAGAAACATGGAACCATAGAATCATAGAATCATATAAGCTTGAAAGCACAGAATCATACAATCATACAATGATTTCCACCACTATTTCTGAAATTAGGATATTCTATGTTCTGCATAGTCTGGTGAATCTTTAGCCTCTCATGTGATCAGTTTCAGACCTGATCCTCAATTTAATGGGTCAATGGGGACATAAAGTTTTGTCACTTCCTCCTCCTGCTGTAATGCTCCCTTAAGATTTTGTTATTCTGTATATAGTATATTTCTGCACGTGTACAGACATCTATGTTTGTTGTGAGTTGTAAATTCATAGACTACTTTTTAGCCATATTTGATAATAGTTTGGGAGAGGTCAAAGATTCAAAGATAATGAAGACATTACAAGTTTGTAAAGGTGGGTACGTGAACAGGATTCAGAAGTGCTCCCAATACATACCTATGTGAGGGAAAGACTCCAGCATCAGGTCATATGCTATCAAAAACAGCAAGAACTCCTGTAAATGACCAGCTCTGGAAAATACCATTCAATCAGGTCTAGCAAGTGATCACTAAAAACAAGTTGTGGAAAACCAGACTTCATCAGTTCCCGTTCTTATGCAGCAAACAAAACAAAATAATTTCTCCTTCTCTTTCTCTGTGACAGTTTTTATGGATGGAGATGTTGCTACTTGTGATCACTGACCTAAGAGCTTTTCTGGGAGCTTCAAACCATGCTGGCAACACTTGGAAATTTGTGGGGTGATTTTCTTTCTTCTGCAACCTATCTAGTTTTCATACTTTTGTCTCTTTTTCTTGTCTTGGACAAATACAGTGAGCTCTTGTTAGTGCTTTTTATTGTTAGCAAAAGACCTTTAAAAACCGTTCCAGTGGCAGTTTTATGAAGTGCACGCAGAAGATGAGTCCTGATGACATAGAAGTGAATTTAAAGTGAGTCACAAATACTTATTTGTTATGGCATGTTTGGGTTTTTTTATTATATTTCTCAGAAAAAGACAAACATAAAATAGAAAGCATAAGGATATTCTTTTGGCAATATCTCTGGAAAATACGACAAAACACTGTCCCTTTTCCATGCAGTTATTGAGTAAAAGTCTTGCAACTTTTACTTTGAAGAAGCAGTCTTGGTCTGGGATGGAATGGTAAGGACCTGAAATGTGAGAGTCAGTGATGGATTCTGTAGGACAGAGTTGGCATTTATTTTCTACTCACCATGGAAATGGGATAGAATCCTGGCTGCTCCATCTACCTCCTTACCAGAAAGAAGTTTTCAACATTACACTGCCTATGCTCCTACTACAAACTGTGTCCAACCTTGGACCTCTTCCAATATAGAGGATCACGCTTAGCAACCTCTTTTTACCATTCACAGGGGAAAAAATAGCCTGAGGTACAGATACTGTGACATGCTTAAGAATAACAGCCCTCTCCTGTCAACACTTCTCTAATTTGCCTTCCTTGCCTTCTCCTGAGCTCTGTTTGCCAAGTAGAAACAAATAGGAACAAGTATCTGATTTCATAGATATGCTTGTAACTTTGAGTATTGTAAAGCTACACCTAAGGCAGCCAAGAAAGCTAATTGATCCCTGGAGTTCCTGGGTGGCAAACAAGGTATCACTCTGGTCCTTCCCAAGACAAGAGCAAGCCAGGAATGCACAGATTTGCTGCTTAGCAACAGAACATAACTCTCTGAACAGAGATTTTTAAATAAATTTAGGAACTAGAGATTAGCAGTACCTACCCATTCATCCAGTCCTTGTCCTGGGGCTAAGGGAACACTCCTAGTCATGCCTTACCTGCTCTCTTTGAAGTGTCTCAGACCAATGAAGTCTCTGTGTTTGTTCCCTGGAGACAACCCACAGTCTTAAAATCATAGACTCATAAATATGGGAAAAGACTGCTAAAATCATTGAGTCCCAACATTCTTACCAAACCCTCAGGAAAAAAAAGAAAGCAAGCATTTACATAATATGTTCCTTTTTTTTTTTTTCCTAAGCCTTTTGACTGAGATTCTAATTTGTATTTCAAAGTTAAAAGAAAGGAAGAAAGGTCTGCATGTCAGGGTGTATGAGCCCCACCAAAAGCCACTTCTAAAAATTTTACCCCCAGTCTGCCTCCCCACTGCTAGGCTACGGCTTTATGCTCTGCATGGCAGCACTCTGACTGCCCAGTTTCCTGATAAGAGTGGAACCTGAAGCCCAAGCAGGGCAGCTAGTATTTTGTTTAAACCGCAGGGACTGAAACTGCTCTGCTATCTTTATAGTAGCAATTATCGATATCAGTGACCCAGAAAAAGGGCATTAGTTAGCAAGAAGAATCAAACAGTTCACGTACAAATCTTGGTATGTTTAGGCAACAAAAACTCTACCTTTGGCTTTCTTGGCTTGCTCTCTGAAAGAGCCATACAGTTGTTTTTCTGTGTTTTAACGAAGGAGTCATCAGCCAGGTCCAGCCTGGGAGTTTCTGCACTAGTCTGCAGCACTCAGTCTTTTCCTTTTCCTTTGATTCTCCCAGTGTAATGACTTACTACATCAAACAAAGTTTGAGTCCATTTTTTTCCCTCTTATATCTGTTCCTAGAGCTCAGCACTCACATTTGTTCTAGTTATCTAAGCCTCCTGCCCTTCCTCTGTACTTAGCTCTGTTTCTCACCACATTATCCAATTAGCACCTCACTAACTATCCTGTGGCTGCCTCTTTCCTCTGACCCAGCAGTATTTACACCAGCTCAGTTATGCTTCCTATTGATACTCCTCTCATCTGTTGAAGGCAATAGGAATGCTCTCTTGTTCAAATGAAAGAAAATCCATAAAAATATTTTGCCGAATGAGGACCTAAAATGCCCAGCAATAAAATAGCACGCTATGGGTGTCCATTGGTGCAGGGCATATTTGATGCTGTTTAGGTACATAAGTGATGTTGAATATGAAATGACCTTTTGTTTGCATTGCAGTGATATAGCCCAGTTTACAATATTATGCCATGCTGATCCTTCCCAATACATTAAATTATCAATATATGAAATATTCTACTGCTGCTTTTTGGACCGTGGCAATAGGTTTGACGAGCTTCATACCACGAGTTTCAAAGCCAGGACTTCCATATTTCTGTTCCAACAACAGTTTCCATGAGTGTGGTTACTACTTTTTTAAGAGGAGTCTCTGGTTAAATGTTTTTTTTTGGTGTTTTTTTTTTTTTGAGATGAAAATTTCCATTAGATTAAAGAGTATGGAACACTACTGAAAAACGAAGTTAGAGAATAAGTATGGTCAACCTTTGATTTATAGTTCAAGACAGACACAGATCAAGTGATTTTAGCCCTGTAGCATATTGAATTACTTAAAGCCTGAGGTTGTGATCTCATCCAACTTTTAGAAATTATGTTGGGCCAGGAGAATCTACCCCATCCAAATACAGACATACACCTTCAGTGAAAAGTTAGAATTGGCAGTAAAGGCCATTGTTCACTAAAATCTGCTTGTTTTTATCTGAACTAGTGTGACTGGAGACAGTCTGGGGAAAGCAGCGCTTTCTGACTCTTATGGATAGGTAGGTAAGCATATACATATATTTTCCTTCTCCCAAAGGTGTTTGAGAGAAAGGCTTTAAAATTTGTTATTTGAATAATTCACACTGAAGAAAATATTTTTGAAACATCAAGTACTTTGCTCAGAGTTCATATTTAATCTCCATTTAGTAATTATTTTAAGCGTGGGTATTCAAGACATGCATATAACAGAGCCCACATCACTTAGGGACACATCTCCTTGCACATCAGTGGGATCTCTGCTCCCAAATCAATGATGCTATTTGAAAGGCTTTTCTGAAAGTTTGCACATGCGCCAAAATTCTTCATATCCTTCTTATCTATACATTTTTCATTAAACATATAGACATATGGAATTTCACAGCCCAGTACAGTAGAGCTTCAAGAGCAAAACAGTCCAGTTTACTCCTCAAAAGCACAGTAACAGGTTCACAGGAAGATTTAAAGGACAGATGGGTGTGCGCATTGCTGCTAAAGAAAATGTATGACCTAGCTCCTTCCCCGTGTCTGGCATTTATGCCTCCAATGGCTGCCTTACTAAGGAAAACATATGCTGATCCATGTGTTATCTAGGGCAAATGTGGAAAACTAGATCTCTTGCAGCTGGTATTTCAGAGACATGACTTAAGATCTGAAATAGAAGAAATTTGTAAGAGGACAACTACTTTAAGACTATGACTTACCTTCATCAGTGTTCAATGGGACCTGAACTTTCCCCAGTTCTTCTTGGAGAAGACACAGTGTCTTATGGGAAGGTTGAAGAATTATACCTCTCTGAAGCTGGTCATACACAAGACGAGAATCAGTCCTCTGGATTGCTGCCTTTTTAATCTTCATGATTTCAGTCTGAATTGACTTTCATCTTGACTTTAAAATGGAGACTGCACAATAGATCATAAGCATAGAGAAAAAAATTAAAGGTAATCAGTCACATCACATTCTCTTCATATCTCTTTTTTTTTTAATGTTTGACTTTTGTGTGAATTCCAATTCACAGGTCTTTGTCAGGTGCTAATTTTCATAAATGCAAACGCTACTGAAAACTCAAATATAGTATTAAAATCTCTTATTATTAATAACTTAAGAAAGTACAGTTTTCTATATTTAGACCACATTCAAAGAACTTTGCTCAGAAAAAGAGCCTGAAAGACTAACTGTCACATACAAATCTTGTAAAAATATAAGTGGAATTTGATGCTATTCTAGTATCTTAGAGGGTAAATTATTAATGCTCAGTGTTAAAGCAAAAATGTGTCTTCTGGGTAAATACACAGTCTTGCTCGAATGACATTCATATACCCTCGCTCTGAAACTATGAGGAGAAAAAAGTCAATATCTTTAGAATGTGAAATGTGGAATGCTAAAAGCAATATAATATCAAGATATGGACTTTAAGTTTCTAAATACTGTCTATTCTCAGGCAATAATTTTTCCATATTGCTGCCAGACAAGTTAGCGGATATCAAAACGTCAGTACAGGAGTTTACTTGAATAAGTACACTCATAGGTTATTTACATGCAATGCATACATAAGCACACGTATCTATGTGAAGTATTTATATACAGATTCAATAAATATAATGTACACACACACATAGGTATATACATTTATATATACTAATTCTGATCTTCCAGAGCATTTATAATGAGTAATTAATATTATGCATCAGTATCTACATACACAGATACATAAAAGTGGATGTACTATATAGAACAGTTTTTCTCTCACTCTTAAGGGAAATACGACTTTCAGGTACTTTCCCTCCTAAAGTGACTTCTGCTGCTCCAGGTTCTGTACTGCAGTTGTTTGGAAATTGTTGCATCTTTGCAGAACAACCATCAGTGACCTAGAGAAGGTGGCAGAGTTCCTCTAGGTGTTTTATAAATGATAAATATTCTAAAATTTTTTTGTGTAGACATTTGTTAATTTGCTGTTCAAGGAGGAGGAGAAATTCTTAGTTTGGGGAATTTAATCTTTTTTTGTTTGTTTGTTTTGTTGAATATGTGTTTTTCCACTGATAGGTACTAACTAAACATTATGTCTGTGATTTTCAATGGGGCTGAAAAACAGTTAATAATTTCTTCAATTTTTTAAAAAAATTTTTAATTTATTCCCTGAATGTTACTTTCTAGAGCCTGTTCCCTGGGAATACACTGGCACCTTGGTAGCTTGGTATTCCCTGAATGTTACTTTCTAGAGCCTGTTCCCTGGGAATACACTGGCACCTTGGTAGCTTGGTATTCCCTGAATGTTACTTTCTAGAGCCTGTTCCCTGGGAATACACTGGCACCTTGGTAGCTTGGTAGCTGCTGGGCTATGGATATGGGCAGTGCTCTGGTGACTTCTGTCTGTATGTGGCACATGAAAGGCATGAAAGATATGTGCAGACATAAGGAATTTCTTAGGAATAGAAATGGGCACAGCTATGCCTCTTTCCCAAATTTTTATATTAGTTTCTGAATTTTGGGAAATAGTACATTCTGGATTTTTAAGCCTTGCAATAATTATATATGAGCCCTTCTTCCAGTTACCTATAGTTTCAAAGGTTTGTCTTATTCCTTCTTCAGCCTTTAGAAAATGTTTTATTGCTATCCAATCTTCCAAGTATAACTTACTCTTGAATCTTCCAAAATAAGCCCTGAATGACTGTCAAACAACTATTTCTAGTCTTTTCTTGGGTTGTCACTGTAAACTAAGCTATATATAGGTTGGCATTAAGCAGTACTAGCCACCTGTAATCCACTGTCTTGTCAGTTATTAATTTATTTTAAGTACATTTCTTAACAAACTCATTTGAGAGGATTAGTTTAGCCTGAAGTTAGTGAAAAATCAGGAATGGAGACATCTTGGTATTTTGTGTCCTATGTAAATTCCAAAACTAATTTATTAAGGCGGTTTGATAAAACAATAAGATAAACACCATTATACCTTAAATCAATGAGATAGAAATAGCATAGAATTATGTTTATCTTCTTAAATATTTTGAAACAAGTATGAAATTAAGATTTTCAATGCTGGTGGTGGTTTTTGGTGTCCTATTTGCACAATTCTAAAAGAGTTTTTTTTCAAGGGCAGGTGTTGATTCTGTAAAATCATGTTTAAAAAATTTACCTAAAATCAAATACCTAAAAGAACTAAGTTTTAAAAAGCAAGTCTGGACCAAATTATTTGACCTTTTGATGTGTTTGGTTTATTCATGTAAAAATTATGAGAACAAATGTTGTTCCTTTTACTCATCTCACTCAGATAATTATGTCTTTGAAGGAAAAAATGCAACTCCTATGAAGAAAGATTGTAGGCAGTTACTGCTGTCACTGGTTTGAGGTTTCCTTATCACAGCTCAAGATGCATCTTTCCTGGTTTAGTTCTAGACTAGGAGGATATTTGTTTCTTTTCATAAAAAGTGACTATCTTCCAGAAAAAAAAAATGTTTTCTATAGGTTTGTTCATTCTATAAAGAGATATTGATTCAATGAAAGCTCAGATATTTTTGATGCTTTTTTCCCAAATCTCTAGTAGTTTATTTACTGTTTAATATGACTTGTAAGTATTGTCAAATTCTTAGAGACTTGGCAACAATCCCAGAACTCCTAGAATCCTTTCCAAACCCAAGCTAACATGCAATAAAACCCATTTTCTTTTTTCTCCTTCATTTATTTATTTTTTTTAAGATGTAGCAAAAAATATATAGCAGTAACCAGAACAACAAAGGTACTTGCTGTGATAAGGCTGGCACTGAGCCTGGGTGACTCTGCACTGCTCAGGCAGCATTAACTGCCCCGAGCATGGTGCCATGCTGACAATATCCACGCCAATTTAAGTCCTGCTTGGCCAGGACTAGCAGCGTTACTTGGGAATGCATTTTCCTGGAGATGTCAACAAGCTCAGAGGATTTCCACTCTTCATATGATTTCTGAGCAGTTTGGAGGACAGAGACACTCATGAGAAGGTTGCGTGGAGATCTCATAGCAACTTTCCTGCATCTGAAGGGAACCTACAGGAAAGCCAGAGAGGGATTCTTCACCAGAAATTGTAGTGATGGGACTGGGAGTAGTGGGTATAAATTGAAAGAGGACAGATTTGTATTAGATATATGGAAGAAATTCTTCATTGTGAGGATAGTGAGTTACTGGAACAGGTTGCCCAGGGCAGTTGAGGGTGCACCAGCCCTAGCAGTGTTCAAGACCAAGTTGGATGAGACCTTAGGCAAGGTATGCTCTAGTGGAAGGTGTCCCTGCCCATGGGGAGAGAGGGTTGGGACTAGATCTTTCAGGTCTCTTCCAACCCTTAACCTTGTATGATTTTATGTCTTATCACTGTGATCTTCGTAAAAAATACTCCTATTCATGTAGCATGTGCCAAAGAAGTTGTAAGCATCTTTTATGCCACCCAAAAGATTATCTTTCTTTATGAACTTATTCTCATTCTTCATGAGCTTAGCTCCTTGCATAATTTCCAGGTGTCCAAAATGCTTCGGCACAGATATTTCCTCACCTATAGAATTGTTCATTTCACTCTTTCCGACCCTTGTTTGAATGGCTTGGTTGTGTTTCCACCCCCCCCCGCCGCTTCAGTTAGTCATGCTGATCATTTGTTAAGGGGTAAAATTAAATGAGTGGATTAAACTTTCAGAAAACATGACAACTCTGACAGCATACAGCATCACAAGCAAAGAGGTTGCTGTTATTTGTACCCCTGGAAATAAGGACAATAATATTTAATGTCAGAAGTTCAGATATCCATAAAAGATAATACCTTACAAGCAGTGAGTTTGCTCCCAGGACTAGTCCTATTGGGCTGCCTAGCTTGGTGTAGTGCATGTTTGATTAAATATTTATGAGTCTGAGGCTTTCTTAGATCCTTCTTTTTCTGGAGTAAGAAAACCCCAACCAACCAATCAAGCAAACAAAAAAAACTAGTCTGGAACATCAGGTCTGATTCAAGGTAAGATCTGAAGTGTTTCCTTGCAGCTAAGTCTGATAGAAAATCAATTGAAATTAGCCATACTGAACATCTCTGAAAACACTCCTCAGAACTATTCCCGGTGGATTTCCAAAACTGTTTTTCAAGGAGCAAATTCTTCTTCCTGAGTGAAAACTCTCATTGTCAGTGTAAACCTGACCTGAGATAATACTGAATGATTTTACTGAGATAATATATGTATGTAGTTAGAAAATATATTTATAAAATGGGATGTAGGAGTTTTAAAATGTATTTTAAGTGTGTGTTTGGGGGTTTTTTGACTATTACTGCAACAGTGTGTTTGTCTTGTTCATTCATTAAAGTAGCTGCACAATGGACTTTAGGATGTTTGTCCTATCCAGTAGTGTGTAAATAACAATAACTTAATAAGATACTGTTCCCCTAACTCAGAAAATATTCCCTGTAGACTTGTTGCTACTCTGGAGGAGTCTCTGAAGATTTTTCATGTCCTACTCTTTATGGCCTGCAGCTGCACCACCTTGAACTGTGGTCTTATCACACCTCCCAAACAAAGCAGTATACAGTCAGCCCGGGGATGAATAATCTCCAGAACCACACCAGGGCTGCTAGACCCTTGTGCTCATTACTTACTATACATTTTGGGGGTTTTTCCCCCATCAGCCCATGAGGCCGAAGTACCATGAAGGGACCAAAAAGTGGATCTTTCAATATTGAGAGAGTAGAGTTTGGCCAGTCAAAAAAATTTCACTTCTATAGCTTTGTGGAAAAGGTGTGCAAGTTAATGTGACAGTTCAGTTTTCCAGGAGAAGGTTGGGGAACATTCCAGAAGAGTTAGCCATGAAGATTGCATGGTCAAATTCACACGAAAACCTTGCATTTAAAAAGAAGATATGAAGATGCCACTTTGGCACATACTGAAGTTTATAGTCCGTGGCAACCCGGGCTGCTCCATGTTTTGCTGATTTGTGTCTACAGAAGCAATTTAGTTTTATTCATAAGAAACTGGAATCTGATGCAGGAAATTTGGGTTCAAATTTCACATGTGGCCTTGGACATACCTCTTCCCCCTTTGAAGTTCATTTTCTCCCATGAAAATTAAAGGTACTGATATTTCTTGCACTTGTCTTATCCAACCTGACTGTGAACTCTGGTTTTCAGAGTGAATTGGTCCACCACCCTGCTCTGTGGGGCCATCTTCACAGCTGGCTGCTAGTACTCCTAAAACCCCCGGAATAATAACAGTTCTCATTAAGGACTCCTCTTAAAAATGTGCTTTATCATGGCTAGAGAAATCCTTTTAGATTATTAATTAAAATGAAATCCAATTCCTTTCGACTATGGACCATGACATTTACAGTGGGAACATTAAGGGCAGAGAAATTTAAACCAGCTATCTTGAAAGTTTTCTGTTTGAACGATTCAAGCTGCATTTGCCCCCTCCTCTCCCCTCCTCATATGCCCTGTTTCAGATTGCTTATTGACTGATAGACTTATTGGTGAATTCTACAGCAGTGATCCAGCCCAGGCAGGTCAGCAGGGTGCAATTACTAACAGAACAGGCTTGGGTGTGCTTCTGAACTACTCCTCCCTGCACAGCTCTTTCAGTATGCATATCACATCTCCCTGCTTGTAGCAGGCTGATGAGTGTGTGCAGTTAGTGCAGGCACACACATACTTCTGCGCTTTCCCTGAAAGTGGAGCATTAGCAACTGCAGTCAAAACACACCGTTGCTTCTTCAGCTCTGATCCGAGCAGCAACTGTCTAATTCTGTCTGGAGGAACTAGGAGACAGCACTGGAGGCAAGTTTAAAAAGGACCTAGTGACACCCTGCTGTCACATCTGGTTTCATGGATCTACTTATTAGTAGTCCATTTAAAATTACTTTCCTAGTCCCATCTGTAGTGCACGTTCTTGAGAAGTGGCTGGTTGGGAAAGAAGACGCACACTGCTGAAGGTATGTTGCAGTCCTCTTTACCTTACATCTTGTGCTGAATGTTTTTATCTTTGCATCTCACTTGCAGACATTCCTGGTACACGCAGTTTTCCACTGAGAGCTGTTGGAGAAGGGCTTTAGCAAATCATAGCTATAGGAATAATTAGACAGGTAACTTGTTTTGCTTTTGTTTTTTCCCCTCCTTCAATTAGTCATGCTGATTGTTTGTTAAGGGGTAAAATTAAATGAGTGGATTAAACTTTCAGAAAACATGACAACTCTGACAGCATACAGCATCACAAGCAAAGAGGTTGCTGTTATTTCTATCAGGGAAAAATGTCCACTCATCGTCTGTTTAACTGTGGACATGGAACACTGTTTTCAAATGGATGTGTTTATTAAATATGGGCTGTGTATGCACTGCCAGCTGAAATTTGCATGCATGTTTTGAAATTTAAAAAAAAGACACTTTCTTTAACTTTCAAAATGCTCCGGACTGCAGCACACTTCTTTAGAAAAGAGGAGTGAGCCAGGCTTTTCATTTTACTTGAGTTCTTTTACTGGCATGTATTCATCTGGTAAAAAGTCTTTGCCAAATACAAGAAGTTTGCTGTTATTGCATTTCCATAAATGTAACAGCTGTGAAGAGCATGAATATTCATAGTGTTTGGATTTTTCCTCCAAAGATTTTTATGATAATTCTGACTTTTCAAAGGGGATGGGATCCTAGATCAAAGAATTATGCAGGTTGTGATAAGCCATATATAAGTGTTTCCTCAAAAAAACCCCCTTAGTATAGATAAGCCTATACTGCAGTGCATAGCTGACTGTACCTGTTATTTACTACAGCTGACTGGATCTGTTGCTTTTACTTGTGGATTGTTTTGCTAACAGGTCATCAGCAATGAAAATGAAATACAGTTCAGATGCTGATCCCTGGTGGGACAGTATTTCCCTAACGCTATACAGCTTCAAAACAAATCCAAGACATTGCTAATATTAGGATGATTAAATTATAACTTGGTACATCCTGCATTTTCACTTACTGAGAACTTATTTTGGGATGTTTCTAAGGTCAGAGAAGCCCACTGCTATCTCAGTGTATTTTAAGAATAGAAAGTGATTTGAGTAATATTTTCTTAGGAAAATTCCCCTGTCAGTAGTTTATCAAAATTGTATGAGCAGCAGAGATGGTCCTCCCCTGCAGGTAGAAGTAGAACGGTCTTGAAAATACATAGGCAGCATGTGTGCATGTGTCTAGAGATAATTCATCTAAAAAACTTAAATAATCCTACTTGCCTCTAGATCTCAGTGACTTCTGTGTTACCAAAAAATATCCTCTTAATGGGTCATACTGCAGATTTCTCTAACTGCACAGTGAAGAAAACAAATATACAGGAATTGTGCCATATAAAACCACCTCAGAAACCCTCTTAAGGCTCGTTGTAATTATTTCTTTAAAAATCCTCCCAGTAACTGGGAAGTGCCGGGAGCTGTGGAGTACCTGCCTCTCAAGTGTGACAAGAGGAGCTATCCATGCATGCTCAAAGTGAATTTAGCATTCCTAATGTCCAGGGACACCTTTTTGGCAGACTGTCCTCACTCAGGCTGGACCGTGCTGCTCACCAGTGGCAAGGTCAGCCTGACTGGAGAGCAGTGCCTCCTGGCTGCTCCAGCCCTCAGACGGAGCTGGGCTGTCACTTAGCTTCTCCGCCTCAGGGGATGGGGAAAAAACTGCTTGTCCCTTTCATCTGTCGTTTTTAATGACAGCTGAATCCGTCTGGTGCTTAGCTGGAAAGTTTCTGCTGGTCCCCTCCTAGCCACCCCCCTCCACACAGAGGATATGCAGGGACTGCAGACACAAGATACATCTAAATACATATGAGAAAAAAAATCAATTTAGTGGGTCAGATCCTATTTCCAGGGAGAAGAAATCAAACTACTCTCCTGAAATCAGTAGAAAGTTGTTTACATGAACAGAAGTTGTTTACAGAGGCGCAAACTGGTGCAAAATCTCACTTTCCCTTGGTGCTGTTTGAATTTCTGTGACCTGAGGACCTGGCTCTGTTCCTTTAAAGCTTGGCTTTATTCCAGGAAAAGTAGCCAAAATGGGGAATTTGTCTTTTCACTCACTAGGACCAAAACCCTGCCTGCGTACAGTGACAACAACAGATATCTTAGAGCAAACATCTTTTGTCTTTCTGCTCACCAAAGCCTAGGGAAAAAAAAACCCCAATCAAACTCCAAAATATGCAAAGAAAAACACCCTCCCAAACATCGCTGTTTAATTCCCTTTAAGACATATAAGGTCTCCTCTTCTGCTTTAATGTGTCAGGCTCCTTCCTGACCTCCACCACTGCGTTGCAAGATGTGAGAGTTAATTCACTTTGACCCCTTGGCTGTTTCACCCGTGCACCTCTTCAAAGCAGATTTGTCGATCCTATCAAATGCAGTTGCTGATGCTTTTCTCCTCTGCCTGTGAGTCAGAGCCAGCATCCAGAGCCTCGGATGCGTTTTGTTAAGTTACAGTCGTTAAGCCCCAGCACTGCGACTCCCAAGCCGACCAGCCCTCTAGTGTTTTGAGGTATTTGATGCAAAGAGATCTTTTTAGCTGTTGCTTGTCTTTAGCAGAGGTAAGGAGGGGGATTTGAAACAGCTCGCAAAAGCTTAGTGGAGTTATTGGAATTTGGAGTGATTGGTAAAGCCACCCAGCATCCAATCCTTCCGCCTGGAAAAAGCAAGAGCTGGAATTTGTGTACTTTTAGAGTGCCAAAACCTTTACGATTACCTCTGCTCCATGGATGTGAGTGTATCAGAGGCTACTGGCATACAAACTGCTGCAGAGTTGTTGTGGAAGACAGTTAGTTGTTTACACACTTTAACAGGGATTTCTGAAAGCATCTTATATCACACACATTCTGCAACACTGGAGTACTGCACAGGTTCCTCAGCTCTCTCATGGATCATAGCTGAAAATGAAGATGAAGGGGAGGAAATGCCATGAAGCTTCAATGCTGTAGCAAACTAGGATCCAGATGGCAAACCTTTTTGCAGCAATATGGTGGATTAACTTTAAGACTCCCCTGGCTACTACTTTCCTGTTTAATTTGTCTTTCCTTAATGTTATTTTGGAGTGATGCTCTTTTGGAAGGTAATGCCAAAAAAATGTGTGGTTTCAGGCATAGTCTTCTATCTGAAGAACTTTCTTTGATCTCCATTAACCCCTTCAGAGCTAATTAGCTGATTGCATAATCAGTAGCAGCAATTTGAACTCCATGTAGGAAAAAATATTCCAGATGCATTCACAGTGCAGGCAAAGCATGAAACCAAGATGTTTTACACACAAAATAAGAGAAATGTTGAAGGGAGAACAGGTTTTCACTCTCCTGGTCTTTATATCTAGTCAGAAATAATTTTTGGTGGTGCAGCTGCAATAATGGCTGAAATTCTCCACAGGGGAGTTGCAAACCTCAGGTTGGTATTATACACATACCAACCATTCTGAGGCTGGATGACAGGTAGTTTTGTTTCTCCCTGTAATTTGCAGATCACCCTTGTCTTCTTGTAAGCTGCTATTGGTGTTTGAATATGTTCTTCCTTCTTCATACAGTCGCAGCAAGGATCATCACTGCTCTCATCTTCTTCAAAAAGCTGGTTGGTGAGACACCCAGTGGTGACAGTGAGCACCCGTGAGCTGGGCACTGGGACCTTCTGGGTGCCTTCCTGCAAGTTACCCTTTAGCAAAGTCTTGTCAGAAAGTCAACCTCAGACAATATAATGCTTAAGATTCATTCCCTTTACTGTCAGATTCTGTCACTACCTCATGCAGGTTGAATGTAAATTGTTAAAAAGAAATATTATTTTAATGAAGTGTCTCCAGAACACCCCTTGATCATTTTGGTCTAGATTATACCGCTTTGAAAGTGGGTTTATAACCTGTGCATCTATGGGAATAAACTGCAAGTTCCACTCCAATTCTGCATCTCACATGGCAGGTACATACAAAACCTGATGAATGGGATTTAAAAATCCCTGGACCACATCCAGGTCCCACACCGTGACAGAGTTCATCTGCCATCACTGCCATCCCTGCCCAAGCTGATGAATAAACTCATTAAATGTCTCCCTGCTTACCCTGAAAATTCCTTTGATCTACCTTTATGACAGCACAACTTATAACCGGAGGGCAAAAGTTAGATTCAATTCCAGATTAATCCTAAAAATAAACATCTGTCTAGTCATTCAAATATTTTTTTAGGCTCTACAGATTGTATTGACCAACTCGTTGGCTAAAATGGGAGCTTAGTCTTCTATCAGCTGATAATTTGTCACTGGGTTAGTGACTACTTTCTACTTTGTCTCCTGTGCTCTGGACTATCAAGCCTTGCAAACTAATAATTAACTGTTGTGGATGTTCCTTGGTGTGAGGAGGAACAATTCATTTCAGCAAAATAGCATTTTTTGCTGTAAAGTTACTAAGCACGACTATGGCAGAGTGAATAATGCATGAGGTGATTTCCTTTAAGGAAGGTTACTAACAAACACTTCCACTGCTTGGAGATTTGGACTTGGCAAGAGAGTGGTGTTTACATTGTTTTGGTGATACAGAAAGCAGTTAGAGAACAATTATGAGATTCTCTCATATTCTTAGACTCTGGAGAAATGTCATTATCCAATTTGAAAAAGTGAATTAAATAAATAATGAGAAAATGTAAAATTAATCCATTTTCAGATGCATGGGTAAGTTATCACATAAACTGAAAAGACACAATATAAAATGTCAGTACATTTTATTTGGAAGATAAATGGTGCTGTGGTTTCTGTAAAACCAGGTGATAAAAAGTAATTTATAAGTGCTTTTAGTCAAATATTTTAACCTACTATTTATAAATAAAGCTAGAGTTCTGACTAGTTTTCTATTTAATAAAAAGATATCTGTAAAAGATGATGGAAGATGTAGCTGGGCATATTAAAGGTGAATAAAGCTCTATAATTTTTTTCATTGCACTAGATTTTTTCTAAACAAAATCTCTTATCTCAGAAAGCCATCAAGTTCTCACAAGTTGAGGAACATAAATCATAGCAGAATAGGCAGCCTCCTGCTTCACTCAGTGAGATCCATATGCTTATCTACCTTGCGCTCCTACATCCCAGTCTTCTAAAATGCTTCAGTCAACATTCCTCCTGAATTGTGATACGTCATGTTAATCAGCCTCTACAGTATCCCGAAAATGTATGCAAATTAGGCTTTTGATGAAGCAGAATATTTTGACAGGATTTTTGCATAAATCACATATACAAGCACACACACACACACACAGACACACACAGCCTTTTTAGAGACGAGGACATTTTTGGACCTCATTTTATTTGGAGTAGGTTGTGACCAGCATGCTGGTGCTGCTTGTGGGCAGGAACGCGTATGTGGCAGAATGCCAGGTCCCACAGCAAGAAGCAAATCAAGTTTAAGTCCACTCTTGGCAAGAAAAAATGTACCAAGGAGAAAGAGACATAACAGCTTCCTCTTCCTTTGTCCTCCTTTCCCTCCACTCCCCTTCTGGTACCTTGTTTGTTCTCTGGGTTGTTTGGGGTCAGTGGTAATATCAGCATTTTTAGTGTTGTCATAGGAGAACATTGTCATGTTATGGTAGATTAATGCTTTTACTCAATCTCTTCTTCCAGTATAACCAAAACTCAAAAATCAAAATAATTTATTTGAATTGAGGTCAGTTTAAGTAAAATTTAATTAAATTTGCTGACTTTCACATTGTTTATCAATTACCTGTCTTCCACTGAATATATAGAAACTGTGTTGAGTCTTGTTCAGATGAGTTTTACAAGTATTAGCACTGCCTGGCTGCAAACCTCTCAATTTTTATTCTCTTCTGACCTCCCTTGCTATAGTTTTATGTTCCACCTTGTCCTTCAGGTCTGCATTCAGACTGAGTACAAGTCCGAATACGTCTGTCTCATCTGTCCCTCTTGCTGAAGGGTTGAGGCTGAACGAGCAAAACAAGAGCGGTGCAGGCAGTGCTTTCTGTCTCCTTTGGGCAGCTCTCAGTCTGCAGCTGTGCAGGCAAGGACCTTCAGCTGCCATGTACTTGTACAACTGGGGCCCTGATTGACATCTTCTGAGGTGTGCCCATGAATCCACTCCACCTTTTACATCTTAGTGCAAATAGGAGGCAAAACTATTTCTGTGACTCTATTTTTGCATACTTAGAGTAATTTCTGACATAGAAGCATAGAATATGGAACCATAGAATCATAGAACAGTGTGAGTTGGAAAGGAACATAAAAAAATCACCTAGGTCCAACTCCCTGCCATGAACAGGGGTGACACCCACTAGATCAGGTTGCTCAGGGCCCCATCCAACCTGGCCTTGAACACTTACAGGGATGGGGTGAATATCTCACTGTGAAGTTGCACACCCCTGAAAAACTATCATACCTCACTAAGAAAGTATTGGATCATGTCTACTTATGTTTCCCAGTGATGTTGTAGTCTAACAACCTTGTANGCCTTGGACAAGGGATGGGGTGAATATCTCACTGTGAAGTTGCACACCCCTGAAAAACTATCATACCTCACTAAGAAAGTATTGGATCATGTCTACTTATGTTTCCCAGTGATGTTGTAGTCTAACAACCTTGTAGCCCTAGTTTCTGTACAGATCATCCTCTTTCCTATCTCTAAAAGTTACTGTGCTTGCATGAGGTTGATATGGGCTACTATTTGTCTACTTTTGCCAGTTGGGGCTTAAAAAACTCCTCTCATATTATATAGTAGATGTTTTACGCATGATGTATCTACAATGGTAATGCACTGTTTAGAAAATATATTGTGTACCAACTAAAAGAATCACAGACTATGCTGAGATGGAAGGCACCTACAAGGATCATTGAGTCCAACACTTAGCCCTGCACGGGACATCCCCAAGAGTCACACCATGTACCTGAGAGCAAGATACTCTAACTTTGTTTTCTATACATAGATACTGCAAAATAGTGTATATATAATACTTACACTGTGCATGAGGGGATGCACACAAATACAAACATATTTACAATCATACATATAATTCATATTTCACAAAACACACACAACCCACAGCCAAAAAAGTCAGTGATTTTTCATCTAGGGCAAATCCCACAGAGATCCCACTAAGAGTTTTGAGTATCAGGTTAAAACATCCCATAGCTACCAAGGCATACAGGTTGGCTGCTGCATTTTTAAAGAGGTAAAAGAGCTTATAAGTATATGCAATTTTATGGCTAAATATAAACAGAAGAATCCTTCAATAATCATAAATACAGCTGTAGAGTCAAATTCTCCTAATGATGCAATAGCAATATATATAGACACACACATATATTCTATTTCACAGTTTGAAGTTCTTAATTCTCAACACCCAAGTCTTAGTTTCCTGCCAATTTTATAATTTTTCCTGTTGTCAATTGCTTTCTAAAATAAGTTTGAATGAGGTGGAATTAAGTTTTAAGTTTAAAAAATTAGAAACAGGTGCTGTGTCTATACCTGCTGCCACATCCCTTTTCTTTGTGCCTTGTATCGCTGCTTTCTGGAACAAGCTGTTTGATCCTGTATCTTGCTGCTAATTTTGCATTGTCTGCTGTTGGAAGCTGGGGGAGGGAGGAAAGTTGATGAATATTACAACAGTGAGGGAGTTGAAGATCTTCAAAAATAGGCAAGCTTTGCAAACTGAGTAGAAATAGAGTAGCATTACTCTTTGTAAACCGAGTAGAAATAAAGTAGTATTACTTGTGAGAGCTTTAATAGCAGCCGTACAATCACTGGCTTAAATGTGTTTTGGTTTTGGGTGCTTTTAATGGCAATAATTAAGTAATCAATATTGTTTCAGAATGGAAAAATATCCTGCTTAACAACAGAATAACATTGATTAGCTAAGCTAGTACCATTTTAAGGAGCATTAAGTAATCAAGACTGTTTCCATGATGATATCCCAAAGTGAGAGAAAATCAGGCAACTCTAGTATTGGATGAATCTGGGACTGCATTTGCACTGTTGCTGAGGAGACAACGACTGCTGCATTTGCCTGTGCAGTCATTGTAGTAAGAATGTCTGAAGCAGGCACTGGGTTCACTTCAGTGAACTTGGATCTTATTCCAGACATAAACTAGATGTTTTCTAAAGATACAGATTTCACTCCACTCTCTTCATTACCCTTTATATACCTGTTAGTTCAAGATGATATGTTTAATTTGAATATCTATAATAATTAGTGATTATATATAACTTGCATTTTGAAATTTACTGAGAGGTCCTAAGCACTTTTCAGGAGATGCCACTCTTAATAGATCTACTTTACATCAGAGCATAATGAATGGTGGGCTAGGAGATTTTATGAAGAAACCCCTTCTGCCAGTGGCACAAGGAGGAGTAGGGTCCAAAAGTGGTGGGTGCTAATTTGCTGCTGTATCTACTCAGGCACATTGACCTTTTTTAATTAAGTGTTAAGGTTAATCCAGAATTACCTAAAGTTTCATATAGTTGAGCAACTACAGTTGCAGCTGCAGCTTTTCAAACACTGCAAAGGGGAGTGTACATAGGTGACCAAATTTAGTCATTCTGATCAGGAATCACAAAGAGCTATATTTCTAAGAGATATGATGCTGATTCTTTTTTTTGTGTGTGATATTGCAGGAAATGGCACTGCCCTGCTTTTACTAAACCTGGGGTGGCATGAGAAGCAAGGCTGGATTGAACAAGGTTCTGAGCAACCTGATTTAGTTGTAGATGTCTCTGCTCCTTGTAGGGGTGTTGGACTAAATGACCTTTAAAGGTCCCTTCCAACCCAAACCATTCTATGACTCTATGATTCTATCATTTGACCTATAAATGATTTTGCATGAGTGGAAGACAGTGAGCACTTGGTAAAGAGTACAAAATCTTCAAGGATTAATTCAGGGTGCCAAAAATTAACAGTGGTGTTCAGAAATAACTAAAAAGTGTAGGTGGAGAACTGGTGGTAGTTGAGAAGTCTTGAATCTACTTGATGCCAAGTGGAGATGTCATTAAGCTCATTTCTAGGAATAAGAACAGTCAACATCCTCTCTCCCAAGAATTAACTGATCAGACACTCTATATTTCATGACACATGAGCATGTCCTTAAAGCATTCACTACTGGAGGCAAATTATTACATATGAATCACAAGTTTCAATAGGGAAAAATACTTGCAGCATTCAGAGCATTGAGGCACAGCTTGAAGGTGTGATCCTTTACATTATGAAAACTCAAAATAAAAAAGTAAAATATCAGTTTCAAAATCTTCTTCTTCAAAATTGACAGCCAAGCAAAAAAGAGTATTTTCATTCAGAATTTGTCTTAAAAATGAGGATAATGAGGATAATGAGGACAAAACAGTGTACATACTTTCAAATGTTCGTGTTTAACCTCTCTGTAATTAAAGCACAACTGTGGGACAGGTGAGAATTCCTTTTGGTTTTGAGGGTATCAGGAAAGTTGTTGCTCCAAAGCTGATTTTGAAAACCAGACTGTACTTTCATAGTAGCCTAATTTAGTCAAGAGATATGACACAGCTTCTATCCATTAGGGCTTTGGATTTGTTTATGAAATGAAATGTGCCATTATTGCTTTGCAACCTGGAGAGGACCAAAAGGGAGAAGCTCTTTATATAGTATACATAAAAAGATGGAGAAGAAGTACTCTCTGTGTCAGTTTTCTAATTCTGATGCAGATGATTTTCACAATGGTTTTGTTTTCTATCATATGCCATACATGTGTATAATTCTGTGGGAGGCCATCTTTCCACCTGGTATCTTCTTTATCATCTGGGAGGCTGCGGGTGTGCATACTTTCACATTCACAAGGGTGGTAAGCTATGCAGAAGACGACTACAGGAAGTGGTTCAAGTGGATGAATCTGACTGGTAGGATAACATGCAAGATGTTTTGGCATGCACGTGTTCTCACACTTTGTATTTAGCATTTTATCCCCAGCCGTTTTAGTGTGTTCAGTACCCAAAAGTATTTGACTTCATGTTGCCCATCAGAGTTCTTCTTCTGACAAGCGCTGTATTCATCTTCCTTCTTTTGTAGATCAGGAAAAAGGAATTTACTGGAAATGGCTTCCTAATCTGCAGTTCTGCACTGGTGGATCC
>WBMZ01013979.1:0-31451 GCA_013400975.1 Atrichornis clamosus
GCCGGCGGCGGGGCCCCGGAGGCGGCGGCTGCCCGTCGTCGCGGGCCGGGCGGCGGCAGGAAGCGAGCGGCGGCCGCGGCGTCCCCACCGTGGCGCAGTTACCATGGGACGGACGCCCTCTCCCGCTCCCTCCGGAAGTCACCGCCGGCGGGGCGGGGGAAGGTGGGCGGCCGGCGCCGCCATCTTGAGCGCGGCCGTCGGCCTGGTGCGTCACGACCGCCATCTTGAGCGTGGCGCGGGCCTCGCCTGAGGGCCCGCCCCTCCTGTGGCAGTGGCTGCGGCGAAAGCAGCGTGTCCAAAACTCCCCGTAGAAACACAGTCTGACACACACACACTTCAGAAATACACCTGAACTGTGGAAAAGTCGTGTGTGGGGTTGAAAGGATTCCCCTTCAGTCTAAGGAAATTACGCCGCGAACGCCACAGTGGCCCCAGGACAGTTTCATCCCAGGCTTTGACACAAATCCCTCGTCCAGCCCTTGCAGAGTCCTTACAACGGACCACCATTCATCTTTAAAAACATGTCAATATTGCATATGAAATTGCATACAGGAAACAATATTATCCACACCAATAAACCCGGTGCTGAAATTCTAGGAAAAGTTTGCTCCAGCCATAATTGTGCCAACTTGTGCAGGGGCCGCAGTTTTTAATTACACAATTGCATGCCTTTGGGTCCCAAGGGGCCTCTGTCTCATTTAGTGCAGAGAATGGGCTGAAATATGGATGCGGAGTTTCCTAACCTTTGAGCGCTTCCTTTTGCAGTTGGAATAAAAGTTTGTCTTTGTAATTTTTAAAACCAGTATAACATATGGGCTAATCTGCAGTGATCCCTTGCACATGATGAGCTGTTTCACTTCCATCCCATCATGAGGGTAATTGGCTCTGTAAAAGCCACCCTGGAGCATGTGAAGCACCCGAGCCAGGCTGTCAATGGTGTGAGAGCCAGTCTGCAGCCTGAGTCAGACTCAAATCTCCTTTCCTCCTCATTCTGCCTCTGCGGTTCACTGGACATGGTTTTTATTGAGGGCTCGTTGCAACCTCCAGTTCTGACCCAGGCGTCCTCCTGAACATCAGTGCTGTGTCTCCTGCATCGGCCCAAGGATTTGCGTTTGGCCAGACGAGGCAGAATCAGAGCGTGAAATGCTGGGCAAGTTGATGCTTTTAGCAAAGTCTGGGACTACAACTGCACTCGAGGAGCACCATGATGACTGGCAGGGAGCATATGAATCCTAGAGGAGATATTTCTGTGAAGCAACATGAGCAAGTGAGCGAGGGAAAGCTCTGTCCCCTCGTCTGCAAAGGGGCTTTGTCGCCAGCCTTGTTCACTTAATATCATCTTCCGCCACTTCATCTCTAATTGTACCAATTTCTTCCTTAGACTCAAGTGACAACTGAGTCATGCAGTATAGCTTCTGTAATTCCTGTTAGTCATCTTTTTTTTCTTTTTTCTTTTTTTTCAGAATACAGGATATCATTTACACTGAAGGATACTCCACTGAAGTACAAGAAATGTAAAATACCTGTTTTCCACACCCCACCTCCTGTCTTTCGATGCCATCTAGTGCCCACACGTGGAAGAGATGCTGTAACTGAAAGCATTTCTCCTCATCAGGTGGATTTGCCATAATTAACACATTTTGGAAATTGATAGATGGCACCGGTAGTAGGTATATTAATACAATATTTCTCTCTATAAATCTGGCGATAGATAAATTCATATTTTTATTTTATGACACTGAATTCTGACAAAGATCTCTTTCACATTGATTAAATTAAAATCAATAGCACTCACAAATCAAACAGATATATATATATCTCAGTTATTTACTTCTGGCTATGCTGTTGTCTATAACTAATTAGATTGCTTTGGAAAATAATGGTCACCAAAAAAATTTAAAAGTACTGAAATAATTTATCACCTTGCTTCATTTTCAGTTCTGCTGAAAAGGAATAGCCATCCAGATCAGAGTTGAGTTAAAACTTCATTTGCAAAGTAAAACTGCAAGGCTTGGAGTAACAGATCTTTCTATCCATCTACAAAAAGTAACAAGGTGGTTTTTGAAACAAGGAGGAGACAAAAAATGGAGGGTTATCCAGAGATCATCTGACTTCAGTTTAGTTTTTATTCCTTCATGCCTTTCTTTACAGTGATTGCTACTTATTATTCTCATCCTCAGTCCACGATCAGCAGTTAAATAGTTCTAACCCTCTGAAACACCCTCGTCTGTCTTTTACTGTAACACGTAAACTTCAGAGATGCACATGAGGGACTTGCATCATCTCCCCATATTACTACAAAGAAGGTGTTTAGTGACAAGTGTGGATAATTCCTCCTTGAAGATCTCAGTTTCTAAATTAAGATGCAAATCCTGAGTAGCAAATACAACAAAAGGGATATGAATACAGAATTTTTTACAATAGTCTAGTGCATATTCAGGTCCTTGTATGTATTTAACAAATCTTACCCTCCCTACCTGCCCGTGAAACAACTGGAGAGTCACTATTTTTTGAACTAGTCCAGCTAAAGAGGAAAAAAAGCAAGGTGCTCAGCTTCTTCCCTCCTAGTAAAAATCTAATTTAATTAGAGCAATTTCAGATCACAATTCTGACAGCTGTGTTTATCGCACTTTCTTCAAAGGATAGAAATTAGCATTGACTGACATTAGCATCAAAGCTTATTTATTCACCCGCCCACATCCTACCCGTCCTTCTGAGTTTGTCTGTTTATTTAGCACTTTAATAACACCACAGTAAATAAGATTTCATTTCAGAGCACGCATGTTTTTTGTCAAAGCATTTAGTGCAGTCTTCTTGTAATGCCATGGTAGAAGCCCTCTTTCCAGCTTTGATGGAAAAACAGCTGGGTGTTCTCCAGAAAAGGTATTTTGAATGGTTAACAAGGACATAGATGGGATCCAGAATTTATTTTTCTTTCTTTTTTGTCAACAACTAGAAAATATCTGTCTTTCATCAATAGCCAGAGTCAACCCTTAAGGTGCAGAAGACTGCCCAAGACTGCCAGAAGCCAGAGAGGGTGGAAATGGAGCCTCCTGTGTGTATGACCCAGACAGAAATGGCTGACCACAGGGCTCCTCTGTTATGCTTCACTCACTTGTGAAATCAGGAGAAAGACAATAAGAAGTGCAGCTCTGCAAGCAAAGGGACAGTGTGGGCATTTTCTGCCTTCCAGTGAAACATCAAAACTAATGAGGGAAATACATGTTCCTTCCCAAGGTTTATCATGCTACAGTCAGAGCTGTAGTCTCCCCTAGACAGTGCTATCGGTCTTAGCTGAAACAAAAAAATCAGAGCCCTCACTGAAAGATGTCATTTGGGACACAAACAAATTGTCCCTCCAGTGGGCATACGATTCTGAAGAGAAGTAAAACTAAAAAAAAAAGAAAAAACCAAACCAAACCAACAATAACAAAAAGAAAACAACAAAGAAAACAGATGAGAGAATGACTAATGAGAATAAATTCCACTGCTTTGACCACAGAATTGCTTTCTAAAATCCTGGGATTTAATATGCAACAGAATTATCATAAGACAACGGTTCTGTGTAATGGAAATAATTTAACTTCCAGTATTTCATCCAGCAGTGCAGACAGGCCCGTGGAGTGTGCTGTCTTAGCTGGAGCATTTATTGAGTCTGACCACTGGTTTACACAGCAGGAGCTGAAAAGTGACAAATTCAACTCTCCAATTCTGAAGTTAGGAAAAACCAGAAACGCCAAGGAAATGAGACACTCAGCAGCTGGTGAGAGAGAGATGAAAAATGCACAACTTTCAATCACTCACAGCACGTGTTATGCAGAAAAAGGCTGAGCTCCCAGGTTTGCTTTGGAGGTTGTGTCACTTCCAATCTTTCCTGTGAGACTCAAGCATGGCTTATAGTGGTGATTTGCATGTAGATGGATGAAATGTCTGCTTTCAGTGATTGTATTTCTGTCTTGGTTTTCTCTAGTTGAGAAAGAAAACAGCTTTTGGGGAGATATATTTCTCTTGTAAATATCCCCATGCTCTGAATCATTACAATCAGACTGACTTTTTTTAAAAAAAAAAAAGGAGAAAAACAAGTAAAGTTTAGGACGTGCAACAGAGTAACACTGATCTGCATTTTCGACTGACAGCCCAGCGACTGGAAACTTTTGTTTATGCTGTTTAGCTAGCCAGAAACCACACAGGCCCATGCAAACCAGAATTTTGGACATGCTTTTTCTCAACTACCCTGAAAATGTCAGGGAAAAGCATAATTTAGACATCCCTTAAAAAACATTGTCCAGAAAACTTGTCTTGCATAGTACTTTACACAATCCACTCTTCCAGCAGTTCCCCTCATGTTCTTTGTGCATACCAGTAAGCAAAAAAGTGCAACAAAGAAAAGCTTAGGATAATATTCAGTATCTCATAGGAGATTACGGCAGCAGCATGTCAACCAGGATAACTGTATTATTCTTGTATTAGATTAGTTGATCTATAAAGCAAATCGGCTGTTTTTATGGATAAGGATCAATACTTTACTTTGCAACAAAAACATGGAATCTGAAGAGCAAGAATGAAGACTATCACTATTATTAATGTTCAGCTACTTGCTTTCTGAATATAGGTAAATTTTACATGTTTTACATCAGTTGAAGTTCTTTTTTCTTCCATTTGGTTACTTCAATGCATGAGAAAAAATAAATCTGCATCTGCCCAGAACAGAAGAGGACTCTGCAGGTTGATTTAGGTACACCAGGGTACTGAGTTCCATTGTAATGCCCCAAGCAGTATTCAGAAGTGATCAGCTGATGACAGGCCCAAAATCCATGCATCAGAAAATAAGAGCTCAATTAATGGGAATCAGATGACAAGCTCCAACTATCTCTTTAGCTTAAATGAAGCAGTTGATGTCACAGAGGCTAGGTTCTTCCTCATAAAACTCCCTTTTCTCTTCCATGATCATATTACTTTTCTCTCTAGTTCACATTAAGATCTTGCTGGCTGGGCAAAGGGGGAAGATGTGTTATGCCACGAGCTAGTAACAATTCACTCAAATAAGTTACTTTAATTAGAGATATATTGGAAAGGCAACAATCAGTGTTTAGTTTTTGGGACACTTTTTGGGTCACATTCTGAAACTTTATTAATATTTGCAAAAGCACTTTGTGAGAAACCCACTGTATCCTTAATTGGTCTTCAAAACCCTGTTCCCCAAGGCGTCTTTTTTCACTCAAAACAGTCCATATCATTTCTCTCAGAGCTCTCTCCACCATCCCCATGTTTCTGAAGATACAACAGTAAAACATGCATTAGATAAAAGGCAACTAATGTAGGTGTCTTCTCTTAGGAACACTTAAAAAATGATAGTTGTCCCAGTGCTTCTGCTTACCATAAGCACAGAGACTCCATCACACACAGCTGATTTATGGCTGTAGCTTATGTGGTGAATAGCAACAAGACAGCTGCAGTACCAGAAGCCACAAAACATAGTTAAAATAAATCTTGAAAAGCAGCCATGTGAAAACACCATCAGCAAATCTGCTGTTAAGTTTTAGAAATGATCCAGTTTTGCTTTAGCAGCAAAAAGCTGCAAGGAGTCGGTGTTAGAGCAGAGAGGGTGAACTGCATTCACCTCTGGCTCATGTTTCAAGCAGGGACCCAACTGTAAAGCTTCCTGTGCTATCCTTAATCCTCTCCAGTTACTCCCTCCCCTAAGCAAGCCTGATAAAAAGCTGTTAATTAGGTTTGTGTGTAAGAGGTTCAAATTTAAGTCTGTTAAAGAGAAATAAGAATAGAATTTGATGAACAAGAATCAAACTCAAGTGAAAAATCTCAGAACATGCTGCCAGAACTGAGGTCCTGTTTTAAAATTCAGTTGTATCACACCTAAAAGTTGGAAAACTACACTACCAGTTTTAGATACCCCTTTTCCAAAGTAGACCTTCACTTTAAAGTGCAAACTGGAACGAGCTGATGCTTCAGGCTTTCAGGGAAGTTGTGTTGTACCTAAATTGCAAGAGCCCATGTGTGACTAGAACTCGAAATACATATTCAGGCAATTTCAAGTTTCAACAACGTTTGGGACCCCTTCATTTATAGGCAGTGAAAACTGAGTTTAAAATTACAAAGTCCATAATCTGTTATCCTCACTTTAAACAAAATTCAATCTTTTCTGTAGATTTTTATTGCTGGAAAAACTCCACAATTTTCATGCATCCTTAGTTACAAAATTTCACCCAGTTCATCCGTGAGGTATTTCCTCAAGAGGTCCTGGGACTTACCTTTGATCAGCTAAACATCCTGTACAGCCACCATTGTTTCAGCCATCAATAACCAGTCTCACAGCATAACAAAGCAGGGCAGGTTATTTTCTTACTAGCAGGAATTAGTAAAGGATAACTGGAGCTACCTCACATTATCCAGCTGGATTGCCCAACAGTAAACACCACCAATAAAACCAGGAGTGTTGCAACAGAACAACACACTTTAGAGACTTTCAGGGAACTGGTGACACAAAAATGATTTAGAATTCGGGTTTTAGGAAGGGCTTTATATTGTCACCTACATTCCCAAATGTCCTTTATGGTTAGACAAAGTGTTCTAAGGTGGTCCTCTAATTCTTGAGATTTTTTTCTGAGGCTAAAAGTCTCTGACTTTGGCCCCAAAACTTGGGCCAGTATTTGTCTCCAAAGCCTAGAGCAACACTGATTTCTGATTCTTCTACCAGAACTGATATTGAAGTGAACAAGTTGGCCACACATCCACATCACCATTTCCATGCACTTCTGGTTCATCAGTATGGGGAATAAAACTCCCAAGGTTGTCTTAACTTCTTGTTTGTTCACTTTCAAATATCATTTGCAATCAAAATCCATCTTTAGTGCGGTAACTTCAGAATGTACAGTACACGAGGACTGGTGCATGTAATAGGACACATAACCTAATAATCACACTAAAAGCTCTACTAGAGCTTTTAAATAGCTATAAGTGGAACAGTGAAAAAAGTATTACAGAGCCAAATTTAGTCTTACAGTAGATTGTTCAGGGCTGAGATCAGCTTTTAACTTATTTTGTTTCATAAAGCATAATAGCAAAGCTAAAATAAAGCTTAATGAAGCACATCCTGTCAATTCTCCTAAGTAAGGTTCAGATCTTATTTACCTGTTTCTGTCTCCTGTTACGTGTCTCTACTGTGTAATTGTTTCTGGGAACATTGAGTCCAAACGGCATGGCAAGTGTCCTTCCAAGGGATTCACAAGCTGAAAACACATAAAACACTAATAATAACTAAAACATCCTCTGTCTACTAAAGGCCTTTTTGCAACAGGCATTTTACACAATGGCAGCATATTCTATGGAGTGATCATCATCACCTGGAGTAAACCTCAGCCTAAGCAATCCTAGCGGCAGCCTTCTGAGACAGTGTTTTGCAGCTGGTGTTGCTGTAACCCTTTTCCTTGGCAGCCTCAGTTCCTCCCTCTGGGCCAGTTTCTCCTGCTCCACCAGTCCTTACACCCTCACTACATTGACACCACACTCTCCCTTTCATTATGCTGGTCCAGTCTCAGATGCTGAACTGCTTCTCATAAAACTGTGATAGATTTAACTCTAAACCAAATAAACCAAATAATATGAAGCTGTCATTGGTCAAGATCCTTTTCTGAAAGACAAGGGCTCTGGATGACATTTTAACAATGTTGAGTGGCAACAGATAAAACTGGGACAGCAGCAGCATCTCCTACTTTACAGACTGAGGAGTTAAACTGCCTCCTCCTTCAGTAAATTTTGAAACACCAGCTGCAAAACAGGGCTGATAGGAGTCATGTATCTAATGGTAACCAGAGGTGGGGAAAGAAAGAGCAGCTCTTCCCACAGTGGCATTTGCCTTTTCTTCTTGAAGATGTGAATGCAGCTCGAAGTTTGTTTCCCGGCTGCTGGCCTAACAGGGAATTACACTGGGGTGTCCTTGAAGGAAGGTGATTGTCTTGCATGTTGTCAGTCGTGGCACCTAAAGGTGCTTTCTTAGGCTGAAACCGAATTTTACCTTCAAACAGGAAAAGGAAACCCAAGCAACTAGAGTGTGGTGAGAGTGAGCAAAAGTCTGGCAAATCAGAAAATAATACAATTTTTGTCTAAGGTGTTTTTGTATTAGAGAGGAAATTTGGTAGTGTCTTTCTTGGTAATTATAAAGAACAAGTAACAAGAAGCACTATTCTGTGCAAGCCTTTCCTGACACTGAAATATGTTTTAATAGTTCATATAGATGTCAAAAAACAATCATACCAAAATATGACTGTAATCAAGGATCAGTGAATGAGTGCCAGTAACATTATGTGTATGGTAGTGTATCCAAATGACAGTTCATCCTTGTGAGTAAGACTTTCTTCACATCTAGAATATTTCATTCAATGTGACTTGATTTCATAAGAGTACAGGCTTTATCAGTAATCAAACTAATTCCTGAAAAATCCCAATAGGAAAGAATGCTTGTTGAGGCTGGACAATGCCTCAACATCGTGAAAAATGAAATCATTATTTGGAGGGAAGGAACCATCAGAAAATTCCTGGGCCTGTCCGAGTTCTTTGTCTTTCATCAGATGTTATTCAGTCATCACTTAGCTCCCTAATCCTGCACAGTATCACGCAGTTAGTGACCCATCAAAAAACCCTCACTGAATTTTTGGATTGGGCCAAATTTGGGATATTGCCTATTGCAAAGATGCACATAAAAGCTCCGCTATTTTCAGTTCCATGTTGAAAGGGTTAGCTGACATAAGATCATAAAATCTGCTGGGTTGGTTGGTTTTTTCCCCCTGAAGAGAACAGTTTTCCAGTATGTCCAAGGACCCTTCAGTGTTCCCTGCACAGCCAGTGGGGTTGTCCTCATTAGCCTTCTCTACATACCAGGTCCAGTTTCTTGCCATAGCTGTTACTGAGGTGCCTCTTACTGGCTGCCATCCAGCTGGGAAATCTTGCAGCTTGGTGCCCCTCTACCCCAACACATCCTCGGGCAGGTGCCTGTGACAGCAGAGTGTCCAGGAACCCTAGGAAGGCCTCATTTGCAATGCAAGGTTAAAACACACCAAATTTAGCTTCACATTCCTGTGTTGTTTATGGAAAGTGGAAACAAACTGAATAGGCAAACATTTATTTATGACAATCTTGTATCTTGCAGGCTGATATATTTTCATGGTTATACTGAGATTACATTACTACAGCCATGTTGATTTTGATGGAATGGTTTCTTATTTGTATTCCTGTAACCAGGCCAGGAAGAATCAAATATTCCATTTAAACCATTCTTTGTTCATTCAGCGATAGATTTTTTATGCTCTTCTAGATCTGAGTTCTGGACTAATGGTAACTGTGAGGAAGGAGAAAAGAAAGAGAACAGATCTCCTTTATTTATATCAATTTACTTGGATTAAAATCAGTCATGGCTAAGTTAGACTTTTGCAACATGAAGGGGGAGCTTTTTCAGGCCTGTTCCCTCAGCAGTTCTGTGCATACCCAGTACTGGGTTTAAAACAGCTTTTCATTGGCATTTGACAGTCTGTTAAATTTACCACTTTTTGTTGGTGTTTATTTATTAACAATTTGCAAAATCAATTGTTCCTGCACTCTGACTATGCCTTATTCACCTTACCTAAAAGAAAAGGTGGACATATGAAAGGCTAGGGAAGATTTCCTCTTATAGCTCCATCTAAAACTGCAGCCCCAATGCAGGTATCAATCTAATCCACCATTTTTCCTGGAAACATGCCTGCATATGTATCCCAACTGTGTGTGGCAGGGAGGAGCAGTCTGAAGTTTACAGCCGTAGCTGTGGAATATCAATACCTGCATGGCCACAAATACAATGTCTATTTCTTTCTTAAAGCACCCAAGCCCCCATCTTTTATTTAATCATTGCTTCAGTTGTGCACTGAGGGTGATCCCCAAATGATATTAAAAACAGGCAAAGTGCATTTATTGGGTAGAAAGAGCCAAGTCTGTAAAAATTGTAAATTATAACTCCCTACAGTTGAATGAGCATAGGGACACACATTATTTCTGGCAATGACTTCCTGCAGTAGGTGGATGCCCTTGGTTAGTTACCACCACAGGCCATGCTGCCCACGTGCAGTTGGTCAGGATGTTCTCTGAGCTGGTGGAGGGGAAGAGGTGAAACCCAGTGACAGTGCTTGATGGCTAATTTTGGACATGTCAGTCACTTGGTAACTCAGTCATATCTTCCTGAAATTCTGTCCAGAAAGTGTTTTCTTACCAAGGGGATTTTTTTCTTTCAGCAGGGGACAGAAGACACTGTGGAAGCTGCAGAGGGACTTTGTATCTGTCTTGCCAGAAGAAAGGCTTTTCCATTAATAGTTACAGTATGGCAGTTTTTAAAGCTGCATTGCCAAAAGCAAATGGTTTGAATTTTAATGTGACTTTGAGTTCAACATTTTTCCCTTTCTGTGTTCGCTAATTTCTGCTTGTATTCCTAAGGATCTACCATGTATTACAGTACTTTTCACAGGAATTCACTTCATCTGATTTTAAGCTTTATGTGGATTCTTTTTCTAGTCAGTTTATTAATACTTAAAAAGTTTCTGCACTTTGAAGTACAGGAGCAAGAAAGTCCTTAGTCAGGCTGACTAAACCTAGCAATACATGGCTCGAGTTTCACAAACCTGTAAAGAATTACTTGATCTCGCTTGGTCCACCCTTACTTAGAATCATACTATTCTGATTTTTCTGCAAGTGCTTTCTGCCACACTGGTCTAAGGGTGAAGGTGGCACAAAATTCATAGCACACCTAAGATACCACACACTACTTGTTGCCTACCTGCACGATAACCTGTGGTTGTCCTCATTAGCTTTTCTATTGTGGTTTTCTATTGTTTCAGCCACTAAGGCTGCATCTAGTAATCCAAAACCAAAGACAGCTCCTTTCTGGGTATTGTAAATGTACCCTTTGGAAATGGCTGATGGGCTGATACTAAGAAGTGTAGTCTGAATAATATTGACAGGGTTTGTATCATTTCACCAAGAGAAAATACCTAATTTTAAAAATCAGCAAGTGTTTTAAATCCTGGTGATAATCCCTTGAGACAATGCCGGTAAGTATAAAAAGAAGGACAAAAAATAGCAAAGTACCAGCTTTGTTGCTTGAGTAGTGATTGCATTCCAGTTAATCCATCCTTATAGTAAAATAATCAATCATATTAAAAAAAAAAGGAAAGAAAAAACTTTAACTTGCTACGGAATTAAGTGGTTGCAATTCAAACTGCCCCAAACCAGAGATACAGCCAAACACAGTCCTATACCATTCACCTTGCAATATGATCTGCTACTTTTCCAAGAAAGCCTGTAGCCTCTTTTATTTATCTCCTCACGCTGGCCAGATTCAGCTACAATATTATTTGCTTTAAATAATCCAACCATGACTATCAGATTCTGCTAGAATAGTTTGTGTATGCAACAGCTATATTGAGATCGGAATTTGGAATGATACAAGCCTTGGAGACACATCACCCCTCCTGTTTGCCAGTTTGTCAAACCAAAAAATTAAAAGGGCAAACTTGCACATTTTATCCCGCAAAATCATAACGCTGTGACTGAGCTCTCCTGGGGAAAGGTTCACATTAACCTCAGTTGTGTCATATTTAATGTGGCTATTGTAAGACTCACTTGGGGGTCTTTGTAAATACCACATATTCTGTATTTCTGACTTTCTCCATTTTTAATTCCGATGTTTTGCTGTGTGGAGATTTCTTGTCATATTTGTGATTTCTTTTAAACATCCACGGCTAAGCCTCCTGTTTCCTGCTGCAATCCCGATCTGCGGATGCTGACTGAGTCCCATCATTCAGATGTTGCGTGCACAGGGCATTGCTGTTGTGGTTTACAGAGGACTGTTGTGATTTATCCCCAGCTGGCAGCTCAGCACCACACAGCCACTCACTCAATACCCAGCCCTGGGGGAGAGAATTGGAAGGATAAAAGTGCAAAAACTTGTGGGTTGAAATAAAGGCAGTTTAAATAAAAAAAAAAAAAGAAAACAATGAAGAGAGGAAAAATCCCAAAGGCAAGAAAACCAACAAACTGATGCCCAGCCAGTTTCTGAGCAAGGGGAGCCCCTGCCAACCTCCATCCCTCAGGTTTTATTGCTGAGCAAGGCATCATGTGCTGTGAGAAACCCCTCTGGTCAGTGTGGTCAGCTGTCCCTCTGTGTCCCCTCACAGCCTCTTGTGCACCCCCTGCCCACTCACTGGCAGGGCAGTGTGAGGAGAGAAGCCCTTGGTTCACTTTTCCAGCTGCTGAAGGCCTCACTGTTCACATCACGGCCTTTTCCCCACAGCCACGAGGAGGTGGCTGCTGGACACAGCTTTGGCCAGCGATGGGTCTGTCACGAGGCTGGCTGGACTGGGCTCTGGCCAACATGGGGGCAGCTGCTGGTGCTGCTCACAGAAGCTGCACCTGCAGCCTTCCCACTTCAAATCCTGGCCATGGAAATCCAGTTTCCTCAGAGAAACCCCACATAGGTGACACTGCATCTCACTGCTTTCTTCCCAAAGGGCAGATGCCTTGAAGAGGCTGCCAGGCCCTGGGACAGAGCAATTGCTGGGACACAGGGCAAGAGATTGTCTGCGTGCTCCTGCTCCGTGGCCTTGGCAGTGTCCTCGATGGAGGGGTAGATGCTCTCCTGGTCATGGAGCATTCACGGGCTCCTGGATGCCACCCTGTCAGTAATTACAGAGATGTCCTTTTTGGTATAAAATGATGTAGAAGGTGTAACTTGTGACACCTCTTCCCATTTTAAAGCTGCGGCGCTGCTCCCGAGTGCACACATCTGTGATGGGCAGCTGTGTGGAAAAACTGCAGGAAGACACAAGCTCTGCTGCCCCTTGGTGGCCATCACTCTGCTAGATAATGTGGGAATTTTTTTATGCATTTGAGGGCTCTTCTGGTGCTGTTATACAGTGTTTGCTGATGTTTTGGGAGAAGGTATTGACTAAGTTGTGCTGGTAGAAATTGGGGGAGCACTGTCAGCAGAGGAATCCAGGTATCACACAGGACGACGTACCTGACCTTCAGATTTGACAGCAATTCAGCAAAGCAAATGCAGCCTTAAATCAAGGGGCCATCAACATGGACATTGCAAACTGAAGGCGAGCCCTTCTTTGGGAAAGCCAGACAGAAAGATTGGAGACACAAAGCAAAATTATTAGAGACCACCACGTGGCTCTGAGACAGATGTGACTCTTGGAGACACCAGCAGATGCATTTCTAGTTCTGACAAGGAAGATCGAACACGCTGTGCTAGTGAGGCTTCATCTAGAATCAGACACAAGCATCAGGGAACAGGAATTTGAATACGCAAATAAGGACCAGGGGAACTGAAACCCTATTTTAGGATACAAACTTATAGATTAACAGGAGCTACCACAAAGGTGACCTGGGAAAGCTGCTGAGAAAGAAGGAGACCTTAGCCAGAGTCCTGAGACCAGGAGTTCCTGGCTGGGCTAGATCCTTCAAAGTGTTTCAAGTAACTCATCATCCATTTTTGCATCACTGGGAAGGAAACTGTGGATCTTCAGGTGCTCAACAAAACCCAGCAACTTCCTGTGACGTGGAAATCTGTTTCAAAGTTAATCTGTTTGAGCAGAGAGTGCTGCTGAAAAGATCCCTTTTCTTAGAGAAAAAACATAAACCCAATCCAGCATCTATATGCTAGAATTATGAATGCTCTCCAAATGCAATGACTTGTTTGGTTGACTCCCTGGTTGAATGGGTTAATCTTATGTCAGAAAAAAAAAAAAAAAAAAAGACATCAGATTGTGATAACTTTTTTCCTCTAGGAACTGTGCTAAATCCTGAGAGGCTGAAAGGAATTATTGTGTATTTACACTTAAAATGAACAGGGACAACTGTGTCTCTGAAAATGAAGAAATGTCTTCCACGAATCTATTTGCCCCCAGCTGGCAACTTAGACGTTATTCCCAAATAAGCCCCTTCACATAGTATACAGAATATCCTACAATGTCACAGACCTTGGCAAGTACTGGGATTGTGTACAGCCACGTGAAATCATGTCTAATTACCTTTTTTTTTCTACACAGTAGTTTGGAAGTTCCACCTCCTCTCTTGATATGCTTCATTGTAGCAACTACTTCCCCGTGCACCCAATTCACGTAAGCATCTTCCTTAAATCCTCCTTTAAGCAAGAATTAAGCATTCCCTATAATTAATAAAATTGCATTAAATTGGAGAAAGTAACATTCAAGACAGAGCCTTTTTCTTGCTACTATACTTAAAATTTTAAATAATGAAACAAAATGTGATACTTTAAGATTGTTTATTTTAAATGGTATTCTGAAATTCGTGGTTATATACAAATTTTCAAACTATGAAGCTTAAGATTGCATGGTGACTGTCTTCACAAAATAAGGCTGCTCGGTCAATGTTATCAGAGCTGATTCCATTGAAGTGTGATTACTCAGAGTGCAGGATGGCTTCAGGAAGGTTGTAATCCATGAAGGCACCAACACCAAAGGAGGTAGGTCTTCCTGCATAAACCCTACATAAAAAGCTAATCAAGGGTCCCCTTGGTTGCTGTGGGACCTTTGTTGAATTTGAGAGTATCACCATCAGGGAAACCAATGAGTGAAGCCAGTGGTCACTGTGGAAAGGCCTTTACACTGCACTCACAATCTGGAGACAGGTACACACTGCAGGGGCTTTCCCATGCCAGTCCTACTCACTGTGCTTTATACTTCACTCAACCGGGCCAGTGACGGAAAAAAAACACAGAAAAAGGAAAAAAAAAGCAGCTTATACTGCTATAGTAATTTAACAGTGATCTTTAGAGACAGAATTTGTTGAGAGATAATTAATAGGCATGAACAGGATTTATGTTAATGCTGAAACTTCAGTTCAGATACCAGACACAGGGATGGGATTAAATGTATCGCTCTGCAGCCAATAGACAGTTTTCACTTCTCGGAATTCCCATGGAAGACAGATGGAACAACTGCCTCCTCTTGTGTTCCCACAATACTGAAGGCAGAGATATGCTTCATGAGTTTGTTTTATACACAGACAATTAAGAATACGTTTTAGTAATGCTTCCCATTAAAACCTTAGCCACAGTACTGAAATCAGTGCAACAGAATTAAAATGACAGGAAGGAGTATTTACAGCCTTATTGTATTGTACCAGATTTGCAAGACGAGAAATTCTAAAGTGCAAAGTTGTCTAAATTCTACACAGATACAGGGATCCATATTCCTGCTCATTGTACAAACCACTACCATTGTTACAGACACACCACGTATCCATGCTGAACATCTAAGTGACCAAGCACCATCCTTAGGCTGACAGGCCAAACTCCTCTACCAAATCCAGTGGGAGGCAGACATCAGCATCCAAGGGCCAGGTTTAGTCCCTCAGCTGTAGGTGTGTCACGTGCTGGATGGAGATTAACCACTGTAAACCCAGGAACACGGAACATGGACAAAGTGTATTTAAATACAGGGAGGAAGGTATTTAAATAGAAATCTTACAAAGAGCTTAATGGTTTGGTTTCTAGTAGATTAAAGACAATCACTGCTTTTCTTAAAGCACAAAACAGAGGGCCCAGCACTCCGTATTTGATTCAGCTGCAGTTTGGTCCTGCTTCAGACAGGGCACAAATTTTTAGACTATTTACACCAAGAAGATTTGCAGGCCTAGCCATGAGAGCCTCTAAAACCAGAGAGGGGCCACAAAAACAGGTCCTTGCAGCATTAGAATATTAAAAAGTCACCATTCAAAATACCTCACTCTTAAAAATTACTAAAGGGAACTATAATAGAAGGAACATGGCTGCTGGGTTTCCAGATTAACTGGAACTCCCAGTTCATTCACCCATATTCTTAAGCATATTGGACAGTTAATCTACATCCTATTTACAATAACTCTTGCTACTACCCAACTAAACCAAAAGAGAAAACTGCAAATTGGCTCACAGGTCTCTCTACTTTGCAAACTAAACAGTCTCCAGTTCCTTATTTTTGGGCAAAACCATCCAATGTTTGCCATAGGATTTTAGCTACAAGTAAACAAAGCTTGTCTTGAAAAGCAACACATGTTAAGTGAATTAGTTTGTTCCATTAGTCTATTTTTAAACTACTACATCATATTTACTGAAACAGCTATGGCATAAGAGGTTACACAACTAGGCTTAAGTAATGTCATCATCTGACACAACTCACTTGGTTATGTCCCAAACTATTTACAGTGAACTCGATTCACACAAACCACTGAGTCTGAGAAAGCATCCAAAAAATTCCAAGTCCATAAAATCTTTCCTAGCAAGTAGTTTGGGAACGATTTAGTCATGATTTGTTACTTTTATATTAAGATATTCCTCTACTGGAATACCCCCATGGGTAAAAGCCACATTGGGAATGAGTCCCAGGACCTGCATGTGCATTAGCAAACGGGTAAGTCTGTGCCACACTTTGTAGCAGATGGAAGGGAAAATCGGAGGAGGAGGGAAAACGGAATCTAGACTGCCTAGAAAGAAAACTAATTAAGTTGAAATGGGTATGTATTGACCCAGAATTCTGAAGAACAATGAGTAACTAAAAAAATTGTCATTATGAAACTGAGTTAACTGCATCTCAATCTTTAGAGGGGGCAGGCTGAGCAAATGTTGATGATTACAGCTGGAATACATTTTTAGAATTAAAATCTGCGTAAGAAAACTAACTCCACACTCCATCCTGGCAAAACCTAAGCTGGTCTTTTAATAATGCAAGAAGTCTAATGAGTCAGTTGATCAGGTTATGAAAAGATTTGAGCAACCCCTTCATGGAACATACCTCGGGCCCCTGTGCAGCACCAGAAGTGGAGAATTTTAGATGTACATTCTTCATGATACTCATTATCCTCTAGTCACCTAGGCTCTTGCAGAACAGAAACTTTTTCAAAAGAAATTCAGCTCATTTTACACTTATTTTTATGTGCAGAACTGAGAGAAAGAAAAATCCATCACAGAAAACAATGAATTCTGCAGGTGATGAGCCCATGACCGCCAGCGTTAAAAGCCTCTTTGCCTTTTGCAGCAACAGATTTGGTAGTTTGGTCCAGTATCTCAGGAAGACTCTGGAATCTCCTATTAACCTCCTCAACAGCTTTTGTTCCACAGGCCTTCGAGGAGTTACACACCTGCCCTCTAAGCTCTGGGACTCGAAGGCCCACGAAAGATTTCAGAAGCACTGAATGACACCACAGTAGAAGGTGAACGGATCCAAAGAGTACAAAGTGAGGAATGTGTTTACAGCACACATCATGGTAAGTGCATACGCCATCACGTGTGCTGAAAGCGTGAACATTGTCCAGCTGCTCAGTTTCTTTCTCAGGCAAAGTGAAGTGCAGCAACTGGTGCCCAGGCACTGCAAAACTCACTTCAACACATGCATCATATTCCTCTGCATTTGCAGCAAATCAGAAAGCTATGTTTTTGTTGTCACGGGTGTTTTGCAGTGCTCAGCACTAAAGAATGCTATCACATTTTCCACAGGAGGCAGAAATGGAAGCAGCAAGTTCTACAAAATACTTTCTCAGCCTTGACTGGGCTTGGCTTTTGGCAAGTTTTCTTCATAAAGAGCTGATTTCAGTGCAATACTGCAAAAGCTGAAAAGTAGCACTGTTTACACACAGCATAAAGGAAATCTCGAGCTTGGTTTCCCAATTGTGCCATCAGCTCTTCAGCTCATCTGTCCTCCCTGTTCTCCGGACAGCTTCTCACAGACTACCCAGATGGATATGCAGCAACTTAGTTACAAATCCATTACCTTAGGCATGACAACTTCATGAATTTCAGTATCAGGAGATTTGAACTGTCTGCAGCTTTCAAACTTAACAAACCTTTGAAGATTCAAGAACTTTGAACAAATGACATAGTGATGCATTGCTTTTAAGCACTTCCATATTACTTGCTGCATCACTTTCAGATACACTTTGATATTGAAGGATTTTAATTAAAGGACAGACAAGCTAAAGTACCTTACTACAAATTCTGATACAAACCCCCTAACCTATAGAGGAAAGAACAGATACTAATAGTTTCAGAACATAAATTGTGCTCCAGTTATGCAGAACCTGAGGTTTTCCAAGTTCTGCGAAAGCCCTATGAAATACCATAGGAGTGTTACAAACCAAACCCAGATTTTCTTTGCTCACTACAATTAGGTGAATTGCAACACGACAGGGTGCTAAGCCTGAATGACAAAACTTGAATAAATAGAACTGTTCATGCAAACTTATGTTTGCAGAATTTGACATTATATAGCATATAATGTAATGGAAAAATCCTCAAGCATTACAATCATGATACTTCCTTTGCTATTTGTGGGTAAAACTAAACCCACAAAAAGAAACTCCCTAGAGGCACAATAGGAACATTTAAGCCCACTCATTCTATGATATCCCACTAAAACCAAAAATAAGTAAGATATAAATAGTCTCCTAGAAATCCATCACATTCTTAAGCAAGATAGACACATATTAACAAAGGTAAATTAAATTAGTCTTCTAAATGAAAAAAGGAGAATCAAAAAAAGGGAGATCAGAACTAAAGCCCCAGAGTCCTATTATTAGGAGTTTCAAAGTGAATTCAAATCACTTATGGCACTTAAGAAATCTGGCATCCACTGTCTTTTTGAGGCTTTATATCTGGTTCCTTCAGAGGTTTTACTTCTTCATCTGGTTTTGGTTTCGCCTGCAAACAAGAAGAAAAAAACCCCAACTAAATACCACGAGTACAAACCACTGTGTCTGCACAGTATTTATGCACAGCTAGCTTTACATATTATAGTCCCCTCTCTTTTCAAGGCTGAAGACTTTGAGTAAGCCTCGAGCAAGAGGGAAAAGCCAAACATTCTCTGTTTCAGAATCCTTAAATGAATTCTTTCCTAAAAAAGAATCTTTCTATAGCACTCACTCCTGTAACATTACAGGACTTAGTAAAAGATGACTGAATTTCCAGGTGCCGGCAGTGTTGCAGAGGTTAATTGACTTGCCCTTGGCGCAGCAGAAGTATGAGCTTAGGTGGCAGCCTTGTGTCTACATCCTACACTGAGCTGGAGAATGTTAAGAAGAGCCAAACAGTAACTCTGTGTGATACACAGAACAAAGCTAAGGGGAAAGAACAGCACGTGCGATTATCTTACAGAGTCATCCTTCGGCCTCTTGGTGAGATCAAATGCTGCAACTGTTTCAGGAGTCCAGTGTGTGCTCAAGGCAGGAAACTCAAAAGGAACAGGCTCTACTAAGCCATAGTTTGCCTTCAGTTCCAGTTGGGGAGCCTCTGCTGGCACCTTCTGAAAATAGCTGTAACAGAATACAGAAATGTATTTAAAATACAATGCACCATCTCTGCAAGTCTTGTTTGCAATTCTAAAGAGAAACAATCTGGGTTTTTACAGTGGCAATCACTGCTGCTCTCTTCCACTTCATTAAGGCACTGTCTAATATATATTCTGTCAGCAAGATTCACAAGAACAAACACAATTCCTTCTTAGCGTTATTGTTTGTTGCCTAAAAGCGAGGCAGATTTTCTCCTACTTGATAACCGCTATTCCCAGTGCTTCAATGAGAAGAGCATCTTTTGTCCAAAAAAACCCTTCAAAATAAAAATGAAGATTTAAAATACTTCTCAAGAAAGATGAAGAGGACAGTCCTTCTCCTAAATTAGTCTTAATGTGCCACAGTGCATAATGGCAACAACACTGCAGACTGGCTACAAGGCAAAGCCTGACTCAGGGTGTACCTCTCCCCCAGGCAGACCAGCAGCAGCTGGGCTGACACACACACACTCTGCCTTACTGCCTGGGCTGCAGCTGAGCTCTCCCTAAACACTCACTGCTTTCCCTTTCAAAGTTGTGTTCCAGAGGGACATGGATTTATTGACATCTCCTGTAAACTATGACTGTGGTTATTTGAACCAAAGCAGAGTAGAGCATTTCTTTTCCTATTTGCAGTTCAGTTTGATGTACTTGACAATCCTTTTCGTTTAGTCAGTTCCCTTATTATGCAGATCTTTAAATATCATGAAAAGAGAAATAACAAACCTATTATGGAACACTAAATCATAAAAGAAGGGAAAGGGAGAAATATATGAGCAAACAAATTCTAAAGGCAAACTAATCTTGGTATTTTCAATTGCTTCCAAACCCTTTTTGGAAGGGGCATTAACTAACAGAAAGCCCTATTCACAACATTAATTACACTTAGGCTGGTAAAGGTCCTAGCACCCTAAGCATGTTCTCCACTGAAGGCAGCACCGTGTTTTGACTTCCCTGCTTGCAAAGCAGAATCACCTACTGGTCTCCTCCATTTCCCCCCCGTCCTCTTTTGCCCACTAGATCCCAGCAGCTGGGAAGAGAGCATTAGGGCAACACAGCACCTTCTGCAGACTTTCTCTTGTGCAGAAGGAAAAGTAACAAGGTGGCTGAGGAATGAGGGAAGAAAACTGCTTAACCTCTCCAGGTGTCATTCCAACCCACCCTGCTGAACTGGCACAGAGCAGAGTGTGACAGCACAGACCCACTGCAAATCTGCTACGAGAAAACTACAGAAGTGTACATTTATCTTGAAGTTACATGCCATGCCCTGAAGGAATGTAACAACTGGAGAGTAAAATTTACTATCCCATCTTGAAATAAAGGCAAATGAGGTAATAATACTTCATACAGAGTGCTGTACCAACCATGAATTACTTACATAAATCCATTCTCTCTCTGGCATTTTTCTAGTGTGTTCTTAATCAAACTTCCCAATTTCCTAAAGAAAAGATGTCCAGAAGGTTTGGCAGTAGTTCCAGGCCCTTTGGTTTCTCCATATTCTTTGCACAATGCTTCAGCCTTGGCAAAAACTTTGCAAGAAAGAAATTAAATAAAAATTATTTACATGACCCTCTTAAATCATGGTTCTGCTCTACAGTACTGCAGTTTTAGAAGATAATACAATCCATTCAGGCCTCTTTCTTTTTAGAAAAAACCCAAACTAGTTCAAAGATAGCACTTCTAGCCAAGATTTACCGAGTCCAACACATGACTAGGAAGAGAAAGAAAGAAGATACCTTTTTGGGTGGGAAGATGCAGGAAAGCTTTCTTATGTGTGGGGCAAAATGCAACAATAAGCCCAAGAACTGTGCCACATGGTAGGGAAAAAAAGAGGGTATGAAGGTGTCCACATGTCCACACACAGATGATGCCCCAAACCAAACAACAATAAACAGTATGGAGTGGGAGAAGAAACATTCTTCTCTGAACAGTAGACACAGTGAAAACCACAGTATTTGTTTTACTTCAAGTAATCCAACTTAATCTGTTCCTAATAAATTTTTAACTTATTTTCAAAATTAATATTAAAGTTTCCAATTGGAAGATTTGAGCATTTTGGTACATTGTGGTAAAGTTATGCAGCACAGGCCGTTGAGGCAGCAATAGCTTTGAAGAGAGAAGGCTAGGCAGAAGACCTTGAACTACTGCAAACTTGCTTGAATCTACCTTTCAAATGAATAAAAAGGAAACAATTTACTGAAATCTGTTTAAAAGTAAACAAGCATGGTCTAAATTTACTATTTAATACAAGGTAGAGCCACCTCTAAAGCAGAAACAGCTGCAGTAACCTAACACACACACCAGAAAACATGATTGATTTTCACAGTGTATATTGCAGGCAGTTCAAAGCCAGTCTTTAAGCCATGCTGAGAAGTGAAGATGAAATTTTCTGCAGCACTGTTATGAAAGACAGTCTTTGGTAAGACAAAAAATAAAAAGAATACACTGTCTCTATTCAAAGATGTGCTGGATTTTCCTCAGGTGACAGATAAAAACTTAAGTTTATGGGAGACCAAATTAACACAATACAGCAAAATAGAACAGGCATGTCATCATCAGACCCTGTAATCCAGTCTCAATCACACTTACATTTTTCTGATTCCTGCAGAGATCTGATTGCTTCCCCACATTTATCACTCGCCAGTAAAGTCTGACCATGGTAACAGTACGCCTGATGGGAGAGGGCAAAATCAATACCAACGTCACCAGGCACTTCCTGCACCAATTCCCTTCTGCAGTGCCTTACACAGAAGTGCTTCTCTCTGAAGCTGCCATTCCCTGCAGATAGCTGGCAACTGGGGAATGCAAGTCAGAGCAGCATTCACTGAACCACTAATGCAGCTCAACATAAACACTAGAAACTGTAACCAGAAACACTTGGTATGAACTAAGCTGTCTCAAGTCTAGCCAAGGGTCACTGAGCTTCCCATCACAAAAAGAGAATGAACCCCAGGCTACAAAGACTAAATACTAAAACTACCTGAACACTCAAAAACGGAATCTGTGACAAACATCACTGAAACTGGAAAAGATGAGGTGTTCTGCTGTCTGAGATATTTTGTCATAGTCCAAACAACTTTTCCACCCCAAAAATTCCCAATCCTTCATACCTGTGCTTGAAGATAGTACTGTATTCCAGTGAGAACTGATTGCCAATTATCAATTATCAGAAGCTGAGTTTAAACAGTAAATAAAATAGGTGAAGGAACAATCCCATCAACTAATGCCTACCTTGTCCCCCTTCCGTTAGTGTCTGTTCTCACAGTACAACTCTATCCAAATCTACCATTGCCCATATCACACAAATTAAAAAAAAGAGAAGTACCACAACTCTGACTCTCCGTCACCTCTCAAACTTGCTAATAAGACAAGCAGCTTTTAGCTACAGGTTCAACCCAAGACAAAGACAATTATGTTAACTGCTTAGCTTGGCCCTTTTGTACAGTATAAAAAAGCCAGATTAAATATAAAAAAGCCAGATTAAAGGCTGTGGCAGGCTAGGAGAAATAAACAGCAAATTGAGCAGCTGAGGATCCCAAGAGCACCACTGCACTTGCTAAGAGATCCATCAGGCAAATAGGGACAGCACTTGGAATGGTACCTAATGGTACTTGATGCAGTTTCATTCAGGGCCTTCAAAGAGATGATCAGCTCTGAATTGTGCCTTGAATCAGACTGTGATGTAGATAACAGAAGACAACTATTATGTTCAACCTGAATGGCTTCAATTAATGATTTGTCATCACTATAAATTCCACACTGCTGCAATTTCACTTGGCTCAACAAAAACACTTCAAATGCTACTGACACTGCTCAATTTCCCTTCACAGCATGGAAAGAAAGCCAAGGCAATAATTAGTCCCCATTCCCTAACCAGCCCTTAGAAGGCAGACAACAAACTGTGGCTGCTGCCACCCAAAGTACTTACATAGGCCATATAGAAACAGCTCTTCAAGTTTAAGTACTTCCTCCATTTACCTGCATAGGTTGGATCCAAACTGGATAATGTTTGATCTGTGAACACAGATGTAAAGTTATTCTTAAGACATTTCCAAAAACAAAAATCCCAAACACACTCAAAGACCAGAATAGTTATACTTAGCAGTAGATCTTAAAGTATCCAGAAGCAAGTGACAAAAATTACTCCAGAAAAGGCACAGAGAAACCATGAGAAAAAAACAAAAACATGCAGCTATGATGCAATTGTCCCTAGAATCCCTGAAACTGTTATCCCCTAAGTTTGGATGGCTAATTCTCCTAAGTATTTTTAGGCAGCATTTCAAAGCTTGTTCCTCGTTTACGTTCCAGTAGTGACCTATAATGTGACGTATGCTACAATGTTCTCCTGACTCCCAAATTTTTCCACTTTTCCTTCTTGCCTCAGTAAGCCCACAGATCAGCTCACTCATCTGGAAGGTGGTACATAATTAACCCACTACAGTCTTCATGCTCTGCATGATAATCTGCTACCCAAAGGCAGCTGGGACACACTCCAATTACATCAGTCCATTTGCCTGCTGCTAGCACATATTCAAGACATTACTCTGTCTTCTGTCTTCCCTCACATTTCCTACCATTAGCTAAAGAAAAAGATTCCTACAAAAACAAAAGGCCTTATCAAAATACATGCTGATAATTGAAGCCTTAAAAGCTGCTAAATAGAAGCTAAACACACACTCCATATCCACTGAGAAACAGTGTTGATATTGCAATTTATGGGTGGGTGAAGTATGTCTGCTGGCAAGAGTGCATAAACCAAGGCACTAAGGACACAAAACAAGACACTTACCAGCTTTTTGGTAGAAGTTAGCTGTTTCATAAGCAAGAGCAGCTATTAGGCCTGGATTGTGTTTCAGCTCAATAGCCCGAGCAATTGTCACTGAAAAAAAGTTCCACACCACAGTTTAAGTTTAATTGAAATGTCCCATCACATCTAATCAGCAGAGGCATTTAGGGTTTTGAAATCCCTGCATGAGCAGAAAAGAGATGTTGTGCAGTCAAACAAACAGTAGAATAAAGACAGATTGTTTCTTGGATAGAATGATTCTGATTTAATAGAAAAACTGAAGGAATGTTAGCCTTAAAACTAGCTAATAAGCTGGAAGCTTTTTAAAGTAAAGGAACTGGGAATTTATGTTAGGCAAGTGTGGTGGTGAAAAGGTTGTATGAAAGGGAATAAAAGAAGGGAGGAATGTCACACACAAGTTCTTTCGAAGCGGAAGATATTCCATATTACATTTGTAGTATCAGACTGATTTTTGGCATTTTCCTTCTATAATTGTAACTTAAGTACCTTTAAAAGCAACCTGCCCTACCAAGCCACAGTACATCTGGAGAATAAAAAAACCCCACGGCTTTGCTGCCAAGCAGAGTTCATGAGCCATCAAAGTGACCCACAGAGTGTCATTTCCCACACCCAACAAACGTATATTGGAAGATACCTTCTTGAGCTTCAGCTTGGCACTGAATGACGTAGGAGTCTATAAGTCGAGCTTCTAAATCTCTTCCCTTTTCTACAGGTGTAATCAATTTTGGAATGTGACTTTCCTAAACACAAAGCAAGTCTCAGAGTTACTTTAGGCTTAACACCACTGCTACCAGTGCAAAACAAGCGTCTCATTCCTAAATGGATGGGACACTGAGTGGAGGTGCCAAGGCAGCTGGCTGCACTGTTGCACGAGATAGGCAGAGACAAATTACTTTTCACTGCCATTGGGAATGAGTAGCAGGGATTGAGTGGTACCACAACATATTAATACCCTTTTACCTGAATCATTCAGGTAGTCTGAGGTACCTGAGGTATTCTGTAACCTTGTCAGAAAGGCAAAGGCTTTTCTAAGACAAAATGTCAAGTATTTGGAGACACCTTGCAGAACAGACAGCAAAGAAAGTTATTCTACCTTCAGGTGTTTAAAAATCCCAGCTGCTATCTTCAGGCTTCGGTGAACATCTTTTGCTTCATCTTCTGTTATACTAAGAACATAGAATGGATCAATGACATTTTAGTTAAAAAGGGCCTCCAGGTGTCATTTAGTCCCACCTCCTGCTTTGGGGTACCACTACAGGAAACAGTAGATCAGGTCAGTTGTGGCTTTGTCTAGGTGAATCGTAAATCCTTCAGGAATCAAGAGTCCACTAATTCCCTAAGTGACCTGTCCCACTGCTGTGCTACCCTCAGAGTAAAGAAGTTTCTTACAGTGTCCAATGAAAATAGTCAAATAGAACTTGCTTGAAAAAAGGAAACGTAAGATCCCGTAATGACGTTCAAGTCAAAGGCAACCTCAGTGTTAAAAGTCAAGGATTTAGAAGTCTGTAGGGCTAAAACTCAGCACAGCTGTGATTTTGAGAATCTCAGTTTTGTACCTGGACATTTAGAGCAGGGTGATGAAGGGTTTATTCACAACTGACACTTTCTCTGTATCACAGTCATGTGATACTGTAAATCCACTTGGTTTACAGAGGCACAAAGGGATTGAAGTGCACGTTTAAAGGCCAACTGCCTCCTTGAACTCCTACTGTCTCAGCTGGACATGCACCACAGCAGGCAAAACCCAGACCCTGCTAAATCTCTGGTGAAATATTGCTTCAATAGAAATATTAAGGAAAGAAAAATACTTACTCTTCTTTTCCAGCAAGTCTTGATGCATATTTTGTGTACCACAGAGCCACATTAAATCCCATGGAAACCAGTTCAAACACTGCATCCTGCTGGGCACTAAAGAAAGACAGACAAACACCCCCAAACAGCTTAATGCTTTCAATTTTGTTCTGATAAGCTCTCTCTGCTGATAGCTCACATAGCATAAGTTAACATTTCTCTCCATAGAACATTTTTCATTTAAGATGTCAACAATTTCAAATTCAGAACCTCCTACTTGCTGAACTGCCTAAGAGGGACTTCAATTTTTTTACTTATTCCCTTTAAGAGTTCATAATTAGAATCTCCCACATTCAGATGCCCACCCTTCCCTTTTGGGAACTTTTATTTTAAAACTGTAACTTGAGATTTGTTTAGCTTTGGGTGTGGCTCACATTTTTCCATCTCTCTCTCTCTTCTTTTTTTCAATTGCACATTTTGTGGAAAGCCTTGCCCTGGAATGTCTACTTTAAAGTTGTACTGCTAAGTTAATAAGTCAGAGTCTGTCACAACTCTCTCAAATGAATGTTATTGCAAGCATTTACGTAACTGCAGACAAACAGCATGTGCAAGTAGTAGGAAACTTCAGAAGCTAAAAACAGAGTCTTTGGAAAGACTGAACTTGAAATCACAAGCTCAGTATAGCTTAGGACCTAGCAAACCTTTTAAAAAAAAGATGTGGGAGTGGGAAGAATAATGCTGGCACAAGCATAAGTGTATATGACCGTGAGAAAATTAGAAGAAAGTCCTAATCAACAGATTTTCTTCCCAGGGAAATAAAAGCTTTGAGGAGGTCAAGCACTTCCAGCTAAAGCCTGACAAATTTGTAGGTGTGGTTACACAACACAGTTACCTACAATAGCAGGAGACGACTGAGTAATTCAGCAGGTTACAGATCTGTATCTGTGCTGGAAGCAGATTTGTTTGCTTGAACCAAGAGTACATGTACTAGAGCTTCAGATGACAAGAACGAAATCAGACCTTCAGCAACACTGGAACCTCAAAACACACAGATGTCACTGGTCAGGCAGTAGTGCCAAATGAGAAAGTTTTAAGCTGCAGTGAGCTTTGCTACCATGTTCAATTCACCAGTACCCTCAAGGTTCCTCTCTGTACTGCTTTAGTCAACTGCAGGTTCAGTTTGTAGATCTACTAAGACCCAATGGCCCTTCTACCATTACTGTGCATCATCACAGCTCTACATAAAGGCCATGCACACTTCAGAACACGTAACATAGTAGGGCAGTTATCAAAAGCACAGAGCAACAGGTTTTGGGAAACTACTTTGTGTTCAAGACTTTGCTCCACTTCTGTTTTCCCTCAGGCCTGTGCTGGCACGGGGGCACACGTGTAACAGGGCAGCAGACAGCAGCTGCATACCCCGCACTCAGAACAGCACACGTACCTTGGGACTTGTCCTTGTAACGTGTCTGTCCACTTGAAATTCTGAATATATCTCAACTTGCACTCTTGGGAAGAGTCATCCAGTGAAAGGATAAAACCTATGGAATAAAAAGTGTACCAACAGGCAATGTCAAAGTAGGAAACAGAAACAAGTAATGAAGGATGGGGATCGATAAGAATACAGATATAGATAAAGGAATGTTTCTTGCTGCACTACTTAAAAACTTGTGTTACTTCCTGAGGCCTTTATTCCTCAGTATCTTGAGAACAAAATGTGGAAAAACCCAACTGGCTACTATAAGAAGTTCCTTGTCCAGCACATTACCAACTGAACCCTGAGAGTCTTGACTGCTCAAGGAAAACCTTGCAGATGTCTGCATGTCCCATATGGTGACAAGCTGGGAGTTGGACTGACCCAGGTACAGGATGGCTGAGGTTGTTCAAGGTGAGTGGCTGTCGCTGCCACCATACTGGCAACCAGGAAATTCCAGGAAAAGCTACCTGGCCAACAGGGAGAGGGAAAAGGGCTTCTAAGCGTGGACTCACCTAGTCATTGTCTATCTCCAGGGTTACAAGAAATTGGTTCTTTATGTCCAGCAGCCCAGAAAGCAGCAGTAGTCAGTGGGATGAAGCTCATGCCACGGGATGTTCAAATCCTAGCATAGGCAGGCCCAGGAGTATTTTAAGGAGGCTTTTTAAGGAGGCTTAAGAAAGGCCTTGGTATGATCAGGTCTTACAGACTCTAAGAAGTCAAGAGCTTGCCATAGCAGCCACTGGGGATACAACTTCAGGTGCTGTCATGTGTTTATAAAGACAGAAAATACGTTTTCCTTTCACAAGCAGAAGATTTTAGTGGCCAAGAATGGTATTTTCCTGAAGAAACTCTTCAAATCATGACTGCAGCAACATGAATGCTAATATTTTCTTTATGTAGATGCGGCATCAGCCTACACCCTCCCAGGGGCTCACTAAACCAGTGTTTACTTCCCACAGACTGAAAGATCACACTTTCCTTGACTGATTCTGAAAATTCAATCCTAAGAAACTTGGCTGGGCATCTGACTACTAAGAGACAGTTATCAAAATACTGGCAGAAGGAAGGTCTCAAATGGATGTGTCATCACAGGTGAACCATCTGAAAATGTGGATACTATGCTCATGAGCACCTTTATATACATATATATATACACACACCTAAGTCAAGCAGCAGTAGAAGTATAAACTTGCAGCAAGTCTGTGGTCTAGTATTAGACAAACCAGAAGTTTACACTGAAGAGCAAATGCTATCAACTAATTTGTAGACTCAATGTATACTTAAGGAACAAGTCACCACCATCTAAGGGACAAATAAACGTTTTCTCCTCCAGCAGGAAGCAGAAAGAAGTAAAAAGCAGGAGGGCAGGACTGCCAACACTTTCTACTGGCAGGGTCACAAAGCACACTGAAACTTGGTGACAGGGCCTGGCGAGTACCCACAACTGGTATCAAGCACAGAACCCATGAAGACACTCTTCTTCCTGAGAAGTGCAAAGTTTCTTTACAGGAGATCAGCAAAATACACGTTCTGAGAAGTGCCATTAAAACTCAGCTGCTGCACCTCTTGATGAATCTATTGCTAATGAATCCTCCTACCTTGCAGGAGTGAGAAGTACAAGTCAGCTGCACTCTTCATCATTTCTGGGTTACAACTCGAGTCTGTAAACAGCTCGAGCAGGCGTGTTCGAGACAACCTCAAGTCACTAAATAGGAGAAAAAACAACAAAAAAAGAAAAAATAACCCCTAAGAAATTCTACCCAAAAATGTACTAATACAGAAAAATCTTGCTTTCTCCTCTGGATACATATGATTGACTCTTTAGTACAATCCATTTTGGACACACAACAATGGATAATTAGTACTCAATCTGTTGTTCTAACACTAACTAAAATAACTATGCCTTTATCTACCAAGAGGTTGGGTGCAGGGTGAGGATAGGAAAGTAACAAGCAAGAACATTCTTCAACATTAGAATGGGATGACGAGATGAAGAGGTAAGAATAGATCTGCAAAATAAGCTGAGATGTCTTTTCATTACATTCCTATCTACAACAGAACAGTCAGGCCTTATCCACTTATGGAAATTAAGCAATCTTTTGCAGAGGAATGCACAGTCATCAGAAAAACAATGAAGTATTTCGTCTTTTGCCTCTGCATGGTTATATTTGGCCTTGCTGTGCACTCAGAGGCTTGCAAACAGGAGAATTCATTCTCTGTAAACAAATGTTCAATGTTATCAGTGTCCTACTGCCTCCCTGCAGTCATCTTTAGTCATCTTCAGCTCTAAAGCTGAAGAGTAACCATTGCTTTTAAGGATTTCCCCAAACTGCAAGACAGAGTGAAGTTAGTCCCAAGTACACTTACTTGCAAACCTTTGTTGCAGCTGGAGTGGTGGCTACCCCATAATAATTAAATGAAACGGGAGCTGTAGCCTTCAAAGGGTTGCGATGGAACCAGTGGGTCATTTTCTTCCTGTAGTGTTGTTTACACCAAATCTAAAGCGTGGAAAGGAAAGAACAGCTGCAGGAACAGGTACAACTGAGGTGCTACACATGCCATGCTCCTCCTCTCACAAAAAGGTATTCCAAATGTAACTATGCAAGAAATTAATTTTTTTTCCCCATTTGAAACGCCAAACTTCTGTATGCCTTATCTTCACTACCCATGTGCTTAGTTTGAGAATTTCACTCTCTTGAAATACAGATGCTTTCTGAGCAAACTATTTTAAGTTAGGCAAAAAGCTACCACCTACTTTGCGGTACGTGAGCACATAAAGTCCTAGTAAAAATCCCCCCACACTTGTTACTTCATGCGTAAGGCAGGACATACCTGCAAATTACGTAAGAAATATCTCAGAATCACAGAATCAATCAGATTGGAAAAGACCCCTGAGATCATCAAGTCCAACCTGTGACCAAACACCCCCATGTCAACCAGACCATGGCACTGAGTGCCACATCCAGTCTTTCCTTAAACACCTCCAGGGACAGCAACTCCACCACCACCCTGGGCAGCCCATCCCAACATTTAACAACTCCTTCTGTGAAGTGAAGAAANAATTATTTCTGGTGTCCAACCTGAACCTTTCCTGGTGCAGCTTGAGGCTATTTTCTCTTGTGCTGTCACTGGTTGCCTGGGAGAAGAGGCCGACCCCCACCTGGCTACAACCTCCTTTCACGTAGTTGTAGAGAGGGATGAAGTCTGAGTCTCCTTCCTCTTTTCCAGGCTAAATCTCAATTCACCAAGATCATTACACTATCTGCTCAATCTATAAGTAGCTTTTATTGTGAGGCCATTGGTATAGATGAACCTGCATCCACACAGTCATCCTGACTGAAAACATGGATATATTTACATACGTGTAATAGACCTGGAAGTTTGGGAGAGTACAGATAAAACCGACCACCTCTTCCTTCACCTCAATTTCAGCACACAAATGAAACACAAGCATTGCAATGAGCTTTCCAACAGCAGTGCGTGCTGATAGAACATAATGGGCACATGCTGAAACACGGGAAGGCTCTACTGGATAAAAGGAGAAACTCCTTCACCATGAGGACGCAAGAACTGAGGAACAAGTTGTGTGGTCTCCATCCTCAAAGGCTTTCCAGACCTCACGCGGCAAAGCCCCGAGCCCCTTGGTGTGACCTCGGAGCTGTCCTGCTCTGAGCAGGACACTGGACTGGCACCCCCCAGGATGTCCATCACTTCGTGGTCCTTTTGGAATCCCTTAAGTTCATCCTTCCAAAACACTTCGTAGCTTTGCTGAAACAAAAAACCCCAAGGAGATCTGCCAGCGATCCCGCGGCACTGCCCGGGTCCTCCTGACCGAGCGGGGAACTTGTTCACCGTGTCAGTACCCACCCCGACTTGTTTACCGTGTCAGGACTCTCGCGACACGCCGACGCACCCGCGCAGCGCTGCTGTCACGGCTCGGTGGCGGCGCGGCCCGGGACCGTCCCCGACAGAGCCCCGAGGCCGCGGGACCCCGGCCCGGCCCCGCCGCTCC